>BQNB010057162.1:0-36221 GCA_026074375.1 Tanacetum coccineum
AGAACTCAAAGTCAAAAGATAAAGGCTCAAGATCAAGATCACAAAGCATGAATGAACAAAGCCATTACAAACAAGAAAAAACTAAGACCAAGATAAACAAGGCAAAGCATAAACGTCAAAAGTCATATCTTCAACATCGGGAGAGACAATGATAAAACAAGGCAACCTCCTATAAGAATGTTATCAGTCGTACAAGAATGTCAACTTAGAAGATCAAGTCAGGCTAGTCGGGTTAAACGGGCTTGGATTGTAATCTATTATTGTCCGTGTTTCGAGCTCAAAGCCCAAGATAAGACAAGCCCGTCCCAAGATAGAAAGCTCATATACCATATGTTGGCTAGGGTTATAAATAGGACCCTCTCCACACATGGAAAGGGTGTTGGTTGCCATTTCTCATATTTCATGTGTGTGTAATCATACCATTCTCTCTAATCTAATCTTTCTCTCTTGTTTTGTCTCTCTAGTTTCTCTATCTACTTTTCTTTATTCTTTTCTAGCTTTTTGCTTATTGGTATGGCTTATTGTTGTGATATGGGTTAAGTTTTTGGGATAACAATAGAGTTTTATATATAAATACTAGGTCGGGTTTTATGCCGTACTAAGCACGGCCCACTTGATTAAATTTATGATGCTATCCAGATTTTATACAAGCTCGGACTTATGCATTTTAAGAGCATTCGACTTTAAGTAATTGAATAGAGTATAAATGCCCCCCTCCTACCAAAAAAAATAATTATAAAGTAACAACGAATACAAAAGAAATCTCGTATGATATACGCCAAGCATGCCATGGGAAACGGAAATAGTGAAACAAAAAATATTGTTGAAATTCAAATATTTAGACGAGTTTTGCTAGCCATATCACTATAGTTTAAACATCAAAAGAGTTTTGGCTCAGTTGGTATTCACTACCGAAAAATCAATAAACACACTGAAGAGATTTTATAGATAAAAAGTTAAGGGTTCGAGTCTCGGCTTCTGTCCTCACTGAGTCATGAGAGTTACCGGAACTATAGGTTTAAACATACTAAATGGGCAATTGAAGGCGACGAGAACTCAAAATATTATCATGGTATTCTTAATAAGAAAAAAAAAGGGAAACCAAACTTTCTATACGAGGGGTTCTGGTGGAAGAGATTGGGTGGAAAAATCTTATATGGTAAAAATGAGTTCTTAATCATTTCAAGTATCGTTTTAATAGACCTATATCTGTTGGCCGTTGCTAATTACCGGAGTTTCCTCATCATCTGTATTCACTGCAACAACTGGAATTTGGAAGCCTGAAAGTGTCAAATGAAGAGATAAAAAGGCGGTTTGGGATTTGTGGTGTTGATAAATCTCCTGGGCCGGATGGATTTTTACATTTTGGTTTTTATAAAAAGGTTTTTGGAGTTTAATAGAAAAAGATGTGTTGGCTTGGCGGTGAAACTATTTCTTTCATTACAGTCGCATTCCAAAAAGGGTGTAAACTCATCTTTCATAGCGTTGTTTTCCGAAGACTCCCGAAGCAAACTATGGTGAGGATTTCAGACTGATTAGTCGTATTGGGGAGCCTATTATAAAATAATTGCCAATTTTGGCTAATCGTTGTGGGTGGTGCTTGGAGTTTTTGTTAATGGAGGTGCAATCGGCTTTGGTTGCCGGATAGGCAAATTTTGTAGGTACCATTTATACTTAATGAGGTTTGGCAGTGCTGTTTAGTTGAAGAAAAAATTATTCATTTGTTTCTAAAAATTGACTTTGAAAAGGCTTAGAATTATGTTCGGTGGGTATTACATTGTGGGATGTCTTTAGTAAAATTTGTTTTGAGGGCTGAAAAATGGTGTGGTTGGATTCAAGAATGGTCTTCGTTTTCATTGGGGATCGGTTTTCTGGAATGGTAGCCTACGGAGGATATTTCAGTTTTTTAAGGGCCTTAACAAGGTGATCCTACTTTCTTCGTTTATTTTTATTTTGGTTATGGAGATTCTTTCCATTTCTATTAAATGAGTTGTGGTATGCGGAATGTTTAACGGCATGTGCTTATTCGTATTTATTGCATCTTTCTCATATGTTCTATGCGGACGATGCGGTGTTTATGGGCTAATTGAGTACTAAGAATATTGGATACGATTATTTTGTGTTGAATGTTTATCATCGTGCTTCAGGTCTTAGTATTAATTTGAAGCAAGAGTAAAGTTATTGGTGTCGTGGTTGAGTGAAGATAGGGTGGCTGCAAGCTGCAAATAAAATTGGGTTGTGGTGTCCTTAAGGCTCTCCTTTTGCCTTATCTTAGGTTTGAAAGTTCGGGGAATTATGTCTCGGTTTAAAAACTTGGGAGGAGATTAGGATTTATAATCATCTTTCAAAATGAAGATGAAAACATTTTCGATAGAGTGGTCGTTTAACCCTTCTCAAGGCGTATCTATAGGATCATGCTCTTTTTATTAAATATGTCTATATTCAAGGTGCCAATGAAAGTCCTTCAACGCATGGAATCAATTCGAAGTCGGTTTTTTAGTGGTGTCGATTTAAATAGTAAAAAATCAATATGGGTGAAATGGAGTAAGGTTTTGTGTTCTAAAGAGAAAGGTGGCCTTGGTGTGTCTAGTTTATATGGCGCTTATTGAGCTTATGTGTAAAGCTGGGCTTTGCGTGTTTTACAACTCAAAGAACTTGTTATGGACTAGGGTTATTTAAAGATATTCATAGCGAAGTAAATGGGATAAAATGGTAGGGCTTCAAGGTTGGGTTACAAGGTCCATTTGGGCGAGGCATTCTCTCAGGAGGTAGAAACATTGAAGATAAATGGCCAAATCACCCAATCACTCCCGCCCCACCATCAAACCCAAACAATTTTACAACTTTAAATAAATTTATGTAGAAAAAGATTAAAATGGATGCGGGATTCTTATTTTTAGGAGGATTTGTGGCATGGAGATTGGTTTTGAAACAAAGATATCCTAGGCTTTATGCGCTGGAAGTGAAGAAGACTGTCGATGTGGCTTCTAAACTGTCACAGGAGAACTTGACCTGGTCTTTTCGTCGTGCTCCTAGAAGCGGAGTGGAACAAGATCAGTTACGGATTTTGACGGACTTACGTGGAAGGTCTGTGTTATTGGTGTCACGCAATGTATAGGTGGTATTGGACGCTTGATGGTTTCGGGTGAGTGCTCGGTTAGCTTACGGCTTGATAGTTTATCGATATAACAGGTTTCGAAAGTGTTCTACTCAAACTCGATGGATTAAAGCTGGTGTCCAATCAAGGTTAAATTTCATGAGTGGAAGGTATGAGAATGGATTGTTTGCCCTACCGTTCATAATATATCCAAGGAGAGGTATAGATATTCGGTCTATTCTTTGTCCCGTTTGTGGTAGGTCACGGAATCGTCAGTCATTTATTTTTTGATTGCCATTGTTGCGAAGAATAATATTTTCGCAAGATTTGCCGGTGGTGGAGGTGGATTTCCATTGGAAGTGCATTACGTTCGATGTATGGGTTTTTGGATGTAAACATTTCGGATTCTATCAAGCATAAAAGGTTGTTCAGAAGGGGGTGTTTTGGGTTGTTGGTGGCTTAATTTGGGCTTATCGTAATAAGTGTGTCTTTGGTGTGGTTTCTCCTTCATGGCGGTGGACACTGCATTAATTAGGGGACTTCTTCACTGCATTCAAGTGCCTATAACACCAACCTTCTGCCTCCTTCGGTTTGCAAAAACAGAGTTTATACATTAATGGCTCTTATAAAAGATACCTCCCCAATAAATTAAGGGGCTTAATCTTTTATAAGAATTGATTGCATTTCATGTGTAAAAATAATTGAATATGTATAATTCTTAAATATTAAGTTAATAAATGTTTGTTTTTCAATTATGAAATCTTTAAATGTAACTTGTAAAACTATTACTAATAACAAATATATATATTACATGACAACAAGTATATATTCCACTTTAATAGACGATCCACAAAATTTCTTACATAATATCAATTGTCATTTTTCATTAACTAATGTTTAATATTGCCAATATCAAGTTTGTGTGATCAAGAATATATCTCCACTCGATTAAATAAAAATCAATTTACTCCATCGAATTCTAAAATAAACATCAAAAATTCCAAAAGACTTCTCATTTGACAAAGATGAAAACCTAAAGTTTATGTGATTTAATTTGATAGATTTCACAAACTTTTGTTACATTCAATAGAAATATACCCATACTTTTACTTGACTTAACATGATATTTTCATTTTGTTGTTATGTGTTTTAAAATAATAAGAATTATTTTGTTTATCTAGTTTAGAATTTACAGGTTTAACGTTTAAAATTTTGGAATTTTTTGGGGTTGATATAACAAAGATCCGATCGGTTAATTCATTGGGCTATTATTAATTTGTGTTTGTTTGGAAATATCTATAGCCTCTTCAATTCAAAAGTATTACGAGTATAAGTTGGCCTTGTCGTAAAAAACCTCATATATAAGTTATTTAAATTGTAAGAATGTTTTTTTGTAAAAAAAAATTAACACGTGGTAATTCAATATTTAGAATGTGATGCACTTTTTACCGATTCTTGGATCGCCATAGCCATACACTTTATGTGATTTAATTTGATAGTAGATTTCACAAACTTTTGTACTTCGATCTCTAAAACAGATCCAAAATGTTATTTCATAGCTTCCCAACATTTCTTTTGGCTACCGAAAATAAGTAAATATTAACTTAGTTTCTTCGAAATCTTATATACGATATCATTCTGTAATTCTTTATTCCACATCACGCATGTAAATGACTAGAGTTAGAAAAGCTTTTCTAAATAACTATTGAATTTGAACTTAGTATTTTGCACATCTTTCTTATCCACGCATGCATGTGCTTACCATTATACTTTTTGAATAGAGAATCATGATAAGATATATTCAGATCCCAACAAATATGCTAAAAACAACTTATTGTCATTCCTCCCAAAAATTAACACAAACTGAATCATCCGAGTATATATTATTTTTTTAGAATTTGTTAAGATAATACCATAGTGCACACTGCATCGTAGTACCAAATAACCAAATCATTTTTGACGGTCCTGCAGAATCTTCTTGCCTCACACTCATGAGAAAAGAAATATTACACCACTTAATTGGTTGTGTTAATGTATATGAGATGGTGATTTGAGCCTACATATATTCAGATATAAAACCACAAAAAATCAAGTAAATCTGAAGGAAGCACAATAGTTATCAACAATATATATATTGGTATAAGAAACAGAAGGAGATGGAAAAAAGTCAACCTTTTGTGATGGAGTGACATCAGGATATCCTGTGGTTTCTTTCATGTGATTTATCACAATTTAGAAGCTAAAAGTGAGTGATTCAAGATAAATCTACGAAATGGAGAACCAAAATTAATTATCAGTTCATGCTTTTCAGAGAATTTAAATTTATAGAGCATGTGAGAGAGGTGAGACGCACTTACATATCTGAAGCCAAAAGTGAGTAATCTAAGCATAAATCTACAAAACGAGAAACCAAAAATTACCGGTTCATGCATCTTGGAGAAATAAATTGAGAGCATGTAAGAGAAGTAAGACATGTAAGCATGGTGTATATGGCCTAACAATGAAACGAGTGTAGGTTATACTTCTCAAAATGGGCAAATAGTTGCTCACCATGTCAGTTTCTTGAGATGTATATACAGTAACAAAGAGCCTTCCTCATATAATATATGTCGAAATAAGTAGAAATATATATAGCAATGACATGTCTTTATTTTATGTGCTTAGGTGGCACAATATGAAGGGGTGAGCTCTCCATTTATATTACAGGTAGAAATACATATAAACTTGACTTTGTAAGCTTTGATATGGTTTTTAGCAATTACACTGTACCGTATACAAAATATATCCAATGGTAAATTACACAGTTGGTCTCTAAACTTATCTCAATTTGCCCGTTTGGTTCTTAGATAACGAAGACTCTCATATGGGGTCCTTTTGGGCAACTGTTTATTACCCGTTTGGCCTCTCAAGCCCTGTTATACATAACAGCTGTTAAATCCATCGTTATCTCCCCCATGTGCCTTGCACACTATGAGTATTTACGTCTTTTCATCCAAAATTTGATTGCAGCATTGGTCCCTGACTAGTTAATTCAAATAGTAACCGTTTTTCTTTTGTCTTTTTCCCATTACACTCCCTATGACTTTTTTCCACTTTCCCTTTTTATACGAACCAACTCCAGTCGTTTTATTTACCATACAAATACACATATCCAGGGGCGGAGGCAGAATATTTTCTGAGGGGGGGCAAAAAAAATTTCATAGCGCGCCAGAAAAAAAAACTTAAGTCACTTGGTAAACGGGTCGGGTCGGGTCTGGTCGAGCGTGACACATCAATAAAAGTGATTACAACGAGAAACATCCCAGTAATAACGTGTCGAGTTCAAACCGTACGAACCTATACATTTTTTTCGTTACAAACAAAATGTTTTATAGTCATTGAGGAAAAAGAAAATCCAAACTAAATCCCTAATACAAGTTACATTTTAAAGGCACTAATATCACTACTTAATGGTGCAACATTTTTCTTTTGAACAAATAATGCGACACTTGACCACATAAACTGTATAAAAACAGCTCAATAAATGCACTTTATATTTCTTAAAAAGAATTACGAGTAACTTTTATAAATTAATTTGAGAACAAGAAACAAGAGATAGGTCAATTAAAAAAAATTAACTTTTACAATAAACAAACAAAGTGCACGTGCCTATCTCCCACCCACACATAAGAGTCAACCCTCCACCATACATGTTACAATAAGAAAACCTTATCTTTACACCCTTTTGAAAAAGTCAAAAAACAACTTCATCTTCTTCAGCTATTATCCTCTCCGGCAACCCGACCGGAGCCGACCATGGAGCTCCTTTATTCAACTTTACTGCCTTTGTTTCTTTTATTTGGTCTTGAGGAGGGGCAAAATGACGACAAACACGAGAATCTTTAAAAAATTTACGCTACGCCGGAAAGTTTTGGGGGGGCACTTGCCCCTTGTGCCCCCTCCGTAGCTCCGCCACCATATCACAAGGTTTTTTAACTCTTTCATTCATTAATCAAGTTTCTTCATGGATAGAATAGTTCAGTTAGGCAAATTTCTCTCTTTTAAATTTTACTATCACATATATTAAAGTGCTTTTGTTTCTTTTTTTGTCATAAATGTGTCAGCAAAATCATCTTCTTCACAAATCATCTTCTTCCTTTTTAAAATTATACCACCATTTGTTTAGAGAAGGGCTCAAAACTGATGGTGGTCGGCGGGAAGGTCTACAAGACTATTTTCGGCGTCGGTGTTCATCGATTGTTTTGGTAGTGGTGGTTGTTTTGTATATCTTTAAAAATCCAACAAACCTGCCGGCGGAGTATCTCGAAATGACAGAATAATAGTTTCCGTTAGTTCGTACACAGTAGTTGTACGGTGTGCGGCGAAGTATTTCGAAATGACGAAAGATGTCGAAAAAGAGAATTTTTTAGCATGTTTTTCATGTTAAAGAAAACCACCGTCAACCAATATCTCCACTAGCTTCCACCGTCAACCACCATCACCATTAATAACTGTCACTAACCGCTACTTACATGACAGTTTACAAATCGACCACCACTAGTAAAAACCCATATAAAAGAAGCTTTAGGAACCTATAATTCAAAAACAAATATTTGCAACAAGATGTTTAAAAAATCACAATTAGAGCAGATGCACAAATTGATGGAAATCTATGAACATAAAAGATCTAAAACACACACACAAACGAATTATTAATCAAACAGTTGTATAACACTTACCCACTATGGTGACTTGAGGTTCAAATATGTTATGTCAGAATTTAGGTCAACGGAGTAGCAGTTGTTCATTAAACGTGGGTGGTGTTGTTTGTATAAGACTGCGGAGTAAGGAACAAACCACCTCTTTCACATGAGAGTCACTCTCAAAATGTTATTCGGTGGAAGTACAAGGTCGCAGCGCGAGTTGGTTGTGAAAGGCGAGTCACTCACCACAAGTGAGTGTGTAATATTCGGCCTTTTGTTTTAACCGTTACAATTTAAAAAAAAACTTATTTTTTTTAAGAAACCCTACTTTTTTACCTATAAATATCACTACTTCATCCATTTTTATACACAACTATTTATTCAAACATTTCCACACTTCTCACATTCTACATTTAATCAAAATGAATTCGTATACGTTTATGGGCCTAGTACGATGTAGAGAAGGAGAAGAATTAGTAGCCGCAAGAAGTCTTTTATTAAACGAGCCATGGCGTATATTAAGACGGAAAACGAAAAGCATACTCACGTGTCAAGAAACAGGCTAACCAGAGATGTACTGGAGTCATGAGTGATCTAGTCGCCGCCTTAGTTTAATGACAACCCGAATGTACATGAAAAAACGTGTTTTAACGGTAGAACGTTTTCGAAGGCTCGTCACTTTTCAACGGATTGTGAATGCAATAAACTGATCTACTCGCATACTTTCAATGTAATCCCGATTTGTGTGGAAGGGAAGGATTTCCTCGTGATAAATGGACCTCTGCAATTCGGTCAATTGGCATTCGGCGTTATACTAGCTTTCTAGATGAATACATGCAAATAGTGACAAGATCGTGCGTGTGTCTTCTTGATCATTTTTGTCAAGCTGTTATTGGAGATTTATCGGTCTGAGAGTTTTTAAGAAAACCTACGGTTACTGATGTTGAAAAAACTTTTATCGGCATCACGAAGAAAAGCACGGGTTTTCGGGGATGTTAAGAAGTCTTGATTGTACGGATTGGGAGTGGTTCGGTTGTCCGTACGCCTTTAAAGGCCAGTACGTTAGCCTGTGTCATGTTCGAATCCTATCATTTTGCTTGAAAGTTGCGTCGCAAGACTTGTGGATTTATGACAATGCTTTCTTTAGTGTTGCTGGGGTTTTTCGAACAACGACATCATCGTTTTCTGTATCATCCCTATATTTAACGATCTCAAAAAAGCCGGTACGGGCACCTGTGATTCCTTTTTGTGGCTGAACGTTGTATTTAACCCATCTTGATTACTATCTTGTTGACCGGGATATATCTGATTGGCGCCGCTCGTTAAGATCGATTTCAGAACATCTTATGATGCCACAAGCGAATTTTGTTTAAGACAAAGCAGGGAATCGGCAAGAAATATTTGGACGGAGCGTTTTGTTGTTCTCAAGAGATACATGGCAATACTAGCCAATACCGTACGAGCACTAAGAATAGATTAGGATTGTTAATATGATGTACACATGCATCATATTACATAATATGATTCGCAAATACAAATATTATGTGATATCTCCAGATGGTCTTGAGGAAGCACATCAGCTGGATGCCGCTACGAAGAAGAACAGTGCAAACGTAGTAATGAGGTTGATCAAATATCACAACTGCGCTTCAAAACATTCGAACGATTGATCGAACACTTGGCTCAAAATGCTTATTTTTGCTTTGGTATGTTTTGTACTTTTGTTATGTATTTTTATTTTGTATTGTACTTTTTTATGTAATGTTTTTAATGTATGAATAAAAGTTATTAATTACGTTTACGTTTTTATTAATTTCGTACGTTTACGTTAACGTTTTTAATTTATGAATGAAAGTAAATTAAATAAAAAAATGATGTGTAAGGTAAGTCTGGTATGAAAGGTGAGTGTTAAAACGGTTGAAAGGTGAGTGGTAAAGTTGGAGAGAGAAAGCTAACGTGGCGCTGAGGTGGATGGTGAGTTATGTTTTATTACTCCATCCAGCCTAAGAGTAAGAAGAAATTAGAAAAAGAAAGACAAATGAGGTCAATTGTACAAGGTTTTAAGCAAAAGAAAAATTCCTCATACATTTATGGTTTGACACGTGTAGGAGAGAACTTACTCTTTAGAAAGAAAATAATGTATGGCACGTGTGGTCATGTAGATGAAAGGTCTAAACGTGTCTTTGGCTGCCATCCTACACATGCCTCATTCCGTTTTATGTTTTGTACTTCCTCCCGTTTTAAAATTGTTGTTCATTGACAAAAAATATATATTATATTTGTTAGGTTTTGAATTTAGGATCAATAAGCAATAGAGTGTATGTTTAGGTGTAGTGTGTGTTTATTCTAGAGAGGGGAAGATAGAAAGTAGAGAGAGAAAGAGGGAGGAGCAGGATTAGAGAAAATATTAGAATGAGATTAGAAGACACACCTCATAAATGAGGTGGTGGTGGGGTATTTATACCCATTTTACAAGGAAAAACAAGGAGCTCTTATTTCTTAGCTTTTAGCTTTTTGTTGGGTCTCGTGACTTTATTTAAGTCACGAGTCTATCACCTAACCTATTACACAATATTATTTCTCTATTTATTACAAGACTTTTATCTCAATAAGATCGTCACTTTTATCATTCCTAACAATCTTCCCCCAAGGGACGATCATTAAGATCTCTCTTTGATTGCATTAATGATCATCATTTTCTTATTCGTAACAATCTCCCCCTAAAGATGATTATTGAGATCTCTCTTGTGACTTTGATCTTTGAACTTTAATGCTTGTTTGTCTTGAGTCTTGTTGTGTAATAGTGGTTTCGTTCCAATCATGCTCTGGTGATCTTGATCTTGATCTTTCCATTATCCTTTTTTCCTTTGCCTTTGAGATCTTTTCATATCTTTATTCTTTACCGTGAATCCATCTTGATTTATCTTTTACAGCTTCTAACCAACATACTCATACTTTCTTGACAGCTTACAATCTTCCTCATGTAGAACTTTTGTCTTGACCAATAACTTGATGATTTGAGGAAGTTCTTTGATTTATCAGAGTTGCGGAAGTGTATCTTTAAACTTTGAGTATGAGATGTGAAGGTATGAATTATGATGATTTTCTTGCTTCTGAAAGGTAGAGATGTTGTTGATGTTGTTGTACATAAAAGTATCTTCCCTCAATTGCTTCCCCCCAAATAAACAACCATTTGTACACACATACTTCACACAAACAACTTATAGAAGAACAAAACTATAACCTCCAAGTCAATTAAGTCCCGAATGTTGTATACATCAAAGTCAATTAAGTCCCGAATGTACACATTTCTTCCCCCTAGTTGTTGCACTATGTTGTATACTCCAAAGTCAATTAAGTCCCGGATGTACACATTTCTTCCCCCTAATTGTTGCGCTCTATTGAAATATTCAGCTAGAACACTTCTCTTCCCCCTGATTATATTGGATGACCATCAAACATAATCATAATCTTGTTACGCCTGAATATTCGATAGTGAAGTCATGTGTGAAGTGCGGTCTAAGCATGAGAGTCAACTACTAGCTTCAATTCCAACCATCTCCCCTTATCAATATTGTGACATCATAAGTAACCTTGGTAATCCAACACTTCACTTGAATGAATCAAGGAAATGTTGTTTGTGTTTTTCGAAAACAAATTCCGGAAAAACACGATAACTACTAGATCACTTAGATTACTAGTTAACACTAATTGAATCATTAAACATTCATTTTCAAATTAGTGACCTACGTTCAGCGTTGGCTTGATGTTAGCACTGGTAGGATTTCCATTCAATCATTGTGAAATACTTAATTTAAGTATCACTCTTGAATGTTCCGGCAATGTCACTAAGACATGCACTGTCACATAGACATGTAAGCGACTCTTGTACCTTTTTGTATCTTTGATGTTTAATACAAATGTACTTTTGTGTCCTATGTGAGATTTATGATTTGATCTCTTTTTGGCTCTAGACTCAATAAGTGCTTTTTGGTTTTTGTGATCGGAGGCTGGAGCAGACTGCCACCTTTTCAATATCAACAATCTCGGAGTGAGATGTCAATAGATTATGCATTTAATCTCCGTGACAATGAAACAAGAATTCTTTTGAGAGAATCTTGAGTGGCTGGGAAGGGTTGTGCATTGCATCACTGGGTCCATGATGTCTTTCTTCAATACCAAATATCATCTTTGTGATATTCGATAGATTATGTATTGACCCGGTTTCTGCCTAAAGTTTGTGGAGGGCTTCTTTCTTTTCACCCTTTATCCATATATTTCTTTTTCATTCTTCAACCCCTTCAATGTCCACCAAGACGTCATTACTATCATCATGTTGTGATTGTTCCGATGATAGCTCATGCCTTAGTTGACATTATTCCCATTCACATTCAACTCCATCATACCTAAGGACTTCTATTCTTTCTATGGAATGTCCCTGGGTAGATCCCTCTAGTTTTAGTTGGATCATGGGATAATACCTAACCTTACCACCTTATTTCTTCTTTGATCATCGTGAGGTAGTTGGTTGATGGGTATTTAAGATCAAAACCATAAAACCATTTGAAAATCAATCAAAGTGTTTGATATAAATCAAAACATTTAACACTTTGAAAGTTTCACTTTTGAGAAATACTCCCCCTACACATGTGCATCGATATTCAAAATTATTTTATTCAAAATTATTTTGCACATGGAGGAAAGAGTTGATTGCACTTTGAGTCTTTTAGATCACTTTGTTATTCCACACACTTAAGCATTTATCTTTCTTGATCACATTTTAATCCAATTTTCTCCCCCTCAAAAATAGCATACCATATGATATTTTTGATATCAATGGATTAAAATAGCTATATGAGATTTTGAAAACACATGGGAGAAAACGGATATAGCATGATTATGATTTGGAACCTTTTCTGAAGTGTCTAAAAACAAATTTGAAAAACCTAGTTTTTCAAAGTATGTCATATCAAAAATGTATGGTCAGTAGATTGCTCCCTCTTCATCCTGTTAATTTCAGGAAACGGTCGTAACCGGACAACAATCTCACCATTTGCCACGCTTATCGATATAAACACACTTGACAACAACTACTTTTAAATTGATTATTATTCATTTTTGCAGAACATTTTCCTTTATACTCCCCCTCAATAATAATACACTTCTGAATTTTCAAAGTATCGAGAGAAGGGAGTGTTGAACACACACAATTTTTAAGATTTTTGAAAAATCTTTAGTAAAATCTTGAAAAATTGTGTTCAACATTTTCAAAAACATTTACTTGAGCGAAAAATCAAGTCCGAAGAAGGTGGAAATGCTTCTCAGTTAGATAGGATAAATGTAACTCTTTCCTTGATTGAAGAACGAGTTCCCTAAGCGACATTTACTAGAATCGTATGTCTCGCGCACACGTTTGGAAAAGATTTTGATAAAAACTTGCTCGGACAAAGAAGAAATTTTCTCTTCTTGATAGATAAAGCAACACTGAAATGTACACTTTTGCTTTTATTTGAAAAACCGGGTTGTTATCTGAAATTTAATAACAAGCCATCTTGATGAGCAAACTTTTGAAAGATTTTTGAAAATCGTTTGGAAACAATTGAATAATTCTTGCTCAAAACAAGAAGATTTCTCTTCTTTTGAAGGTAAAGTGCACTGAAACATACACTGGAGTTTTATTTGAAGACCGGGTTGCAATCTGACAATTGAATACAAACCATCGACATCGAATTTAGACAACAACCTTTGAAGCCCATTTTAAAGCACGTGCTAACAACGGGTTTTGCAAGTTTTGAAACCATTTTGAAGTCCCGTGTCAATTCCGATGTAAAGAGTATGAGTTCCAACGCGAGCTTGAAACAGAGGTGTTCGCATTTGAAAACAGCTCATCAAGTGGAATCAACCAGAGATTTAAAAATTCCTCTTGATTTTCCATTGATTTTTGAAACTCGGTGTTTCATGTGGAGTTTTAAATCTTGTTGGTGAAGAAAATTTCCATTTATTGTTACCATTTGATGTATCATTCTGGAAATTCGTTTTAGAAGCGTTTGACAATCTTCCATTGTTTTTTTTTTCAAAGCCAAGTCATTCTTGTTTTGCAGTAAAAACATTTCTGATTTGGAATATTTGAAAGTTTTCAAATGACTTTGCTTTGGTCTCCACACTTGGTTTACCAGTGTAAAACGAGAGTGTGGATCAAAAACTTGATTTTTTTCTTTTAAAGTTCTTGCTTAAAAACTCTTTAGAAGAAGATGCTATCAAAAGTTTGAGATCCTTAATTGGCCTCCACACTTTTTTTACGGTGTAAAAAACAAGAGTAAGTTTTTTTCAAAAAGATTGAAGCATTGGCATTGAAGCTCTTTCTTAAAAACCCTTTGAGAGTAAGTGTTCCAAAACTTTGAGAATTCCTTAAAAACTTTCTATCTTTTTGCAAAGAAATGTTTGTAAACGTGAGAACCCATCTTGAAAATGTTTTTTGAGGATTCACTCCGGTGAACCTTTGCTGAAACACGTTCTCTAGGTTTTGAAGATTTTGAACATTGGTTTTCCTCCTTTTCTGATTAAGAGAATCAAAACTTTACTTGTTCAAAGCATTATACAAAGTTTATCAACATCACGATATTCTTTTTGACAAGGACGAATATCCTTGTAGATGCCAATTTTGATGTCCAATATACAATTCGTTTTAAAACTGTCTTTTTCATTTTTAGGCAAAGACTGTGCAGTGACTAGTTTTGACAAACTCTTTTGCATAACAACTTTGGGAATAAACCATGATTTTGAAATTTAAGAGTTTATCAACAATTTATCGCTGTGGTGTTTTCCCAAAGTTGAATGTTTATCCAACTTAGTTTTCATAAACTTTCCTTTCAATTTTTCCAAGT
The DNA here is from genome assembly GCA_026074375.1 of Tanacetum coccineum. NCBI lineage: Eukaryota > Viridiplantae > Streptophyta > Magnoliopsida > Asterales > Asteraceae > Tanacetum > Tanacetum coccineum. Next base: position 14,664 of record BQNB010057162.1, read on the forward strand.
GATTTCTCATATATTAATTTCTTCAAAAATTGATCCTTTTCAGCTGTAAGTCATCAACCTTACGAGCCAATCGTCGTTCAAAGAACAACTTTTGTTTTTCAAGTTTTCAAAATAACCCTCAAATTTAGCATTTTCTTGGACAAGTTCAAGCTTTGACGCATCAAAAATTATTTTGTTTTGTTGACTTAAAACCTTGTCAGCGCATCAATGTTTATTTGAAACATTGTTTTGTTTTTCAAAAAGATGTTGTTTCTCCCCCCGGTATACTTTTTGAAAAATCATCTTTCTAAAATATTACTGAACTGTTTTTAGCAAATATCAAACAATTGAGACTATCAGATTTCCTGCCGTCGTTTTGTGTTACATTTGAGTTTTGTTTGCAACCGCGCGAATTTTTGATTGAATCAGACAGTTTTGAGTAAGTTCAACTTCAAGTGTTCAATCTCTCCTTAATTATTACGCCACCTTGATATTCCAACTCAATGGTTTTTAGTTTCAATTTCATCAAAATTGTCCTTAAACTTTGACTCATCACATTGATTAGTCTCAACCTTTGACCTGGAACCGTTCAAACAAATCTTAAAGCTCCTGTTTTCAAATGATTATTCTCAAGTTGTAATGATCCATAAAATTCTTATTTCTTTTCACTGTTTCAAAGAAATAATTTCTTAAGACTTGTGTTGAAGTGCGATTTCAAAAAGCAATACCTTTGCCTCAAATTTTACAAGTCTTTTCTAATTCAACAATCCTTAATTACAATCCTGGAGACTCTAGACTAAATGCATCATGACAAACCGTATAAGCATTTTACTCTATTTGAAACATGCTTTTTGGACTCTTTTGAAATATTCTATCAATTTCATCATGTAGAATCTTATTCCTTATTCCACATATGAGGTTAGACAAATTCTTGATATCTTCAGCTAAGGATGCTTCTAAGAGTCGATCTTTTAAAAGCTCATTCTGTTTGAAAGTTTCATCAAGATCATTTTCCACTGAAACAAAAACATCTTTCATTTCTTTTACATCTCTGTAAAAATCGTTTTCTGAAAGATTCAAAATAGTTACGCCAATTTGAAGATTGTAACTTCGTGCTTCTACACAAAGACATCGATTAATTCATTGTTCTTCGTTAGACGTATAGAAAGAGGCTCTGGGTGCCTGATTACAATTTGGTTTCTATAACGTCATACAATGATTATAAAATATTTTTCCATTTCATTCAAATCCACAAACATTGGATTTGCACTAGGCATTGATTCCATACTTGGTTTTGTCTTAGAAGAAGATTCTTCAGAAGATATTTTTGAAACAGAAGATATACAAGATGATGGAGAATATGTTTGTTGAGCAGAAAGTTCTTTTTGAGTAACAAAATTGTTATAAAGTTTGTTCAATTTTTCGTAATTGATTGGTTGTGTCTTTAACTCTTGAACTTTTTCATCTTTTTGAAACTCGTTCATTTTTAATTGACTCTTTTCAGCATCCTCAAGAGTTTCCTCAGAATCAAACACATGCAGTTGTTCACTCTTATTACACAGTTCATAAGCATTATACAACTTAGGAATTTTAGCGTAAGCTTGTGAAAGAACATAAGGACCGTTATATCCCAAACCTGACTTCTGTAAGTTGTCCCGAAAAGTTTTTTGTTCATTTGTAAGCAACCGAAGTGTTTCAGTTGATTTGCCTAATTTAACAAACATAAAACTAAATCCAAAACATTTTCAAGATCATTTTTTTGATTTTTAGCTTGTAACTGAAGAATATCATCAAGATACTTTTCCTCTTTGTTACACTGTGTTTGATTGAAAATCGTTTGTGTCTTTTGATATTCCTCTTTTTGTCTCTTATAATCCTTGACATCTAACTCTAATTTATCTCGTTGTTTTTTTTAGATCTCGAATGATATCTCGATCACGAACAAATTAAGACTGAGTTTGTCAATTATAACGTTTTGCCCGTTCATCAGCCTTAAGAAATTCGTTGAGATAATTATTATCCTTATTAATACCTTCTAAAATCCGAACCCTTTCCTTATACATCTCAAGCTGACTAGTCAAATTCGTGTTTTGTTGTTGGACTTTTTGAGCAAATAATTGTTGTTTTTCAGCTTCCTGAGCTAAGCGTCTTATTTCCTCGTTTGATCTCATTTTCCCTATTTATCATGACAAATCCAAGTAATTTTCAACACAAACGCAAAAATTCAATCCAAATTATCACACCAACCAAATTACACACAAGCTAATCCGAATACTAACAAACTTACACTCAAAACCTCAATCACACTCGAATCATTTTTCAGCAATTAAGAACCGTGCACTAAAACTCTACTATCAATTTAGCTCAATCCAAATCTTTATCAAAATTCATACGAACATATTAAGCCATCTACACACTTTTGAATTTCACAATAGTAAAAAAAATAAAAATATGTCTATGCTCAAAATTGTAAACACACGTTTTTGATATAGAACTCAATACCACAGTTCAAAGTCTTTAAACTTTGCCAAACATAAAGATCTATTTGTTTCAGCCCAAGTTAAATCAATATCAATATGTTCGGTTGGCAAAAATTCCAGCCCAAATTGAAAATGCCCAACAACTTATTAAAATTTGGATAAGCTCAATGCAAATGTGTGACCAAAATTTTTGGTATACACACCTTAGGCCCAAATATACAAACCCTAGTACACACAATATAAGAGTAGTACACTTTCTAACCCTAAAACACACTCACAATATAACTCACTCTCACACATACAAACCGGACACCACTCTTTTTATTTATCTCTCGCTTACACACTTTAAAAAAATTCAACTCTAGATCTCAAACACACGCCTCACTTCTTACAATACACAAACACAAATACGAATGAAGACACAAATTTTATCCAAACACAACATCTTTAAGATCACAAAGGTAGGTTGATTTATGGTTTCTTGTTTTTCTTTTTGTTTTTCGTTACAAATCGAAACAAAAAAGAAAGATATGAACCCGTGTTCTTTGTCTTTCTTTTGTTTTTTGAAAATTTAACAAGAAGCATTGCTTCTAAAAGATCGATCTATGATGATAACGCTCAACCCTCGAGAATCTTTATGATTTGTTTACAAGATTGAGCAAAATCTGAGATTATTTATTTTTGATCTTGATGTTGTTTATTTTTCGTTTTTGATTACTTGATTTTCGTGTTATAGATCGAAACAAAAAGAGACAAGAACACTTTTGTTCTTGGTTTTTCTTTTGAGGGTTTCGAAAATCAAAGAAGAAGTGAAAGCTTCAAAAAAAATCTATGAAGAAATTTATTTTCGTGTTTTAAAATATTGGATGATTAAAAACACGAATCAAGAAGAATCTGAGATCACCGATCTATTTTTGTTTGTTTCTTTCTAGTTTTTGTTCTTTCAGTAAATCGAAAAAAAATGGACATCAACACTCTTGATCTTGTCTTTGATTTATGATTTTCGAAAAGTAATCAAGTAGTTTAAGCTTCACAAATTCGTTCTTGTTGTTGTTGTTTTTCTTTGAATAACGAAACAAAAGAAATTGATTGAGACTCTATAGTTTTGATCTTTTCTTTTATTTTCGAATATTGACAAGAAGGTTTATCCTTTAAAACCTAGATCTATGATGAATGGCTTTTCGTTATATGAAAATCTTTTAGATTTTTAAATCTATAAAAGAAACGAATCAAACCAAACTGAGATCAAGAAGGGATTTAGGTTAGATGTTGTTGAATTTTCTTCCGAGTTTAGATTTTGAGTTTAGTTTCAGAGTGTGGTTCCGAAAATGATTATCGTAATTAGATCAGTGATGAATGATTTCTTTTGTGTATTAATATCTTTACGATCTATGAATCTATTCTTATACACACAAACAACAAATTGAGATCTAGCTTATCTTTCATTCTCTTTCGAAACTGAGTCTGAAAAATGTGTCGATGAAATTCACTCTTTGTCGAAATTGAGTCTTATTTCTTGTGAATAAACTTGGATAAAACTTTTGAGATATATCCTGAAAATAGATCTGGATACACTTTCGATTTGACCAGTTTGACTAAAAGTCAAACTTTTTGATTCGATTTTTGAAAGATTAAAAATCGAATAAAATCATTATTGACCCGAGCTTGACCAGTCAAACGTTTTAGTAACAAACTTTTCCCGAGTTTGGACCTAGTCATACTTCCGAATTTGACTTAAAACTGAAATAAGCTAGATTTGAACTAGTTGATACCACGACCTTACGATAAAATCGTAAAAAGTCAATTTTGGTTGCATAAAACACAACCGAAATTAGCACAAGTCGCACAAATAAGCTCTAAAAAACTGAATAAGCACATGTATGAAACTGTTTTTAACTTTTTGACAAGAATTTAAGCATGAAAAATAGCTGAAAATCAGAATAATCTCACGAAAAGTCAGAATAAGCACTGCAGCTACACAATACCGAATAAGCTCAAATAAACTCAAATTAAGCTTGAAATAAGCTGCTAGAATGAGCTGACAGAATAAGCAGTTCGAATAAGCTCTCCTAAACAACACTAAATCGCTCCCTGCAACTCTGATGCCACTTGTGAGGTCTTGAATTCGGGATTAATAAGCAATAAAGTGTTTAATCTAGAAAGAGAAAGTAGAGAGAGAAAGAGAGAGGAGGAGGAATAGATAAAAGATAAGAATGAGATTAGAAGAAACTTAGAAGACACACCTCACAAATAAGGATGTGGTGGGGGTATTTATACCTATTTACAAGAATGAGCATGGAGCTCTTGTTTCTTAGCTTTTAGCTATTTGTTGGGTCTCGTGACTTTATTTTAGTCACGAGCCTTTCACCTACCTCAAACAATAGTTTTTCTCTATTATTACAATGACTTTTATCTCAATAATATCAGTCACTTTTATCAATCCTAACAAATGTATATCATCACTGATGAAAAACTTCTCTAACAAAGATTAGAGTATCATCTCAATTAATAGCAAGCACTAGTGTAGTACAACCCAACACTACGCTAAACACCAAAATCTTAACACTTCTTTAATAATGTTTGGATATCACACAAACCCAAGATTTGTTGATCATAATGATCTTACCATGATTACCATAATGTATATCCACAATATCTTCATTATTGATTCCAGGAATGAATTCCTAATTTAAACATTAATCAAAATGTTCCTTCTAATATCTTTCAATCAAATTCCAATATTGTCAAATCATCTTACACTCATGCAAATGATATAACTAATCTCATACACAATATGAAGTCCATAATGAATCCTTTGGTGGGACTTAAGGCCTTCATTCATGTGTTCAATTTCACCAAGTGAGATATATCATTCGAGTTACACTCAATGAAATTTCATATTGTACTCGGACTTAATTCACCACATATGTTTAATGTATCAGACATATTATTCCAAGGTTTCATATTTTATTTCCTAAAATTCTTACAAGAAACTTTATTTCAATCTAAGTGATAAAATCTTATTTGGATAAATAAATTGTTTCTAAGTATTTCCAATAAACATATCTATTTTAGAAAAGTAAAAACAAATTTACTCCTAGCTTTGAGATGTACTCATGAGCTATCTTATAATTAAAAATCAAATCCAACAATTATTATTAATAATTTAAACTTAAGATAATGCTCATTATGATGCGTGCTTTTAATCAGTACCTGGATTCCTAGTATTTTTATACTTTCTAACAAGATTATCTTGGATCCATAAACTTTATTTGATTACATATCAATCCTCCACGGTAGATCAATTTAATAAGGAGTAGTTCCTTGAAATCTAATTTTGTCCTATTTCTTTCCAAGAAAACAAGTATGACAATCAAATCAACTTTATATATTTAAAGTTTGTAAATAAGGAAGTTTTAATCATAGTCAATTACTTGATTATGAGTAAACACTTATGTCATTTGATGTGCAATAAATATGTATAACAAAATATTGTCCTATGAGTCTTCTTTTAAAAGAAACCCATTTAAAACCTTATCATCAAACTAAAACAAAAAATAGAAAAAAACGATAGGTTACAGATAAAACAAATTCCAAGAATATGATTATCTCTTTTTGGACAACATCTCTTCATTTACAGTCTTTGAGTCATTCATTACATCCAAGATCTAATAATGCATCTCCTATGGTTAGTAGGTTCATTGTGATCCTCTAACTCATAATCCTCACCATTGATATAGAAAACATACCAGATGGTATCCTTGCGATCTATAATTGTAAGTAACATCATTCTAAAGGTTCATTATTTTTCATGCCTTCCTTTAGAATGACATTCGCTATGCGTATAGAAGGGTTTGTACTTCTTACTTAAATTTTTTAATTCAAACCTACAAAACTCCCACTCGCTTTTAGAAAAGTGAGACTCCTACTCGCTTCTTGTACATTTAAGACTTATTCAAATGACTCAGCATGACAAGCAACAGAAACATTGTTCTCGTGTGGGTTGTAGAAATGGTATCCCATCGTTTCCGTTGGGTATCCATCAAAATACACTTAATAGTTCTAAGCATTTGTCAATAATAATCTCTAAGAGATTTTTACCAAATTTAGAACTTCAATCAAGACATATTGAGATTCATCTCATATTATTACTAGAATAATGTCTTAATTAACCTTCTAGGGTGGAGTCTTATTAGGTATATCCATGACATACTCAAATATCTAACCTTGACTTCTTTTAGGTGTTAAATAAGTTAAGGTCATCATGAATCAAAACAATATATAGTTTGATTACTCTTATTGGACATACCATAAAACTGTGGTATTCCAATAAGATTGATCTTATACTTTATGGCTTTTCCTATTATACCAACTTAAGTTAAAACGTAATGGTATCAATAGTATTATTAAGCCAGTCACATCCTTTTATAAGTCTTTGAGCAAGTCAACGACTTAATGTGAATGTTCTAATCAAGTAGACATAAACATCTAATACATTACTATTCGTTATAAGTCTTTGACCAAGTCAATGACTTTATGTACATGTCTTTAACAAGAAGACATAACAAGTTAACTTTTTTACTTTACGTTATAAGTCTTTTTCACAATAAAAGGACTATTGTACATGTATTTAACAATAAGACATACCAATTGTTAAAATAAAGTTAAAATGTAGCACAATTAATGGTCCTCATAATAATTTCAAGTTAATCCAAATTCTATGTTTAAATGATTTTCCAAGAGAACATAACATGTAGCTTACTTTTTATCTTGAACACATTTTCTTAATAGGTAATATACATAAATGTGGGGGTAGAAGTCCTAGTAAGTAATAGTTTTCCTTACTTTGCAGTCAAGAGAAAACGTGAGTCGTATTGTTCTAAGTTGTTCCTTGCACACAATAAAGATTTCTCCCACTTGTGCAGTGTACAACTTCTTTGCATAAAACAACATCACACTAGATAGCTTATTTGTATTGACAATATGGCAGTGTCAAGCTTATAGCTAGTGTATATAGAACTCCATTTATTAATAAGTAATCATGCATAACTATCAAAGATAACATTAAACGGAAGTGACATCTTAAAGGCAACAAGTTTCTCAAAGATAATATACAGTGATGGTTACTAAAAGAAGATGTTTTACACTTTGGAAAGTAATTTATTATTTCAAGCCAAGCCAGAAATAAAGTAGGATGCTTATGAGGAAATATCTCATAACTCCTACTGAATTTGACAACATTGCAAGTTTGTCATTTTCATTTATAAAATGCATTACTCCCACTGGATCTGACAACATTGTGAGTGTTTCTTCACTAGTGAAACTAATTTGCAATTTATCTTTCCATTTATTGAATATCTACTCATTATTGCTAATGTGATTAAAATTCAAGGAAGAGTGTTCCAAGTCTAACTCTCATCTATTTCTATCACCTGAAAAATTAGCATGCAATTCCTCCTTTATCCGCTCTTCATACTTAGGGTGTGTAGCGTCTCTTACTGGTTTTTTGGAAACAACTATAGACACGAGATCTCTATATTTGCCTTTTCCGTATTGGGGTGACATTTTTGTGTTCTAATCAAACTCATAATGTGTCTTGTTTAACAACAAATTTATAATCTTGATAGCTATAGACATAGGTTCTGTAGTTATTCAAGTTTCTTATTATGATTCAAAGATTTCAAAATCAAATAAGGATATTGAAGCAATCTTGAAAGAATAAGAAGTCCAATTTACATAACATGTAAGTTTGGTATGAGTTCGAATAGAATTTAGGATAATTTTTTCATTCCTATTATAACCTTTTACATAAGTAAAAAGTATAGAAAATAGTCTAGCTTTTCCATTAGGAAAATTAGACACAGTTTGTCTTCCATAATTAAGAACAAACTTGTTTACGAATCATTGCTTAATACATTAAAAAGAACTTCAATGTTCTTTTCAATATTTCAATAATTTAATATCTTATAAATTAACTACCCATGTTTAGACAGTAAATAAACAATTATTTATCAAGAGTCTAAGCTCCAACTTTTGATGTTTGTACCATTAATCAGTTTGATCTACGAGAAATGTAATAACTCAAAAAGGTAATCAAACGTCTAATAATTACCAACATGTGCAATCTCTTATCTTTAATGGCGCAACAGGCATCATAATCTAGAATTACAATGTCAAGTAGCATGTTTAACCCCATCTATTGCCTCGGGTTGACGTTCTGAATGACACACTCGATTTAAGTCGTCCAATATAAAATCAGTAATTTTATAGTCTCAGGTCTGACCATACGATTGTTATATTACCTTGTTTGTAAAATTTACCTAAAACTGTTTTAAAGTAAAAATTACAACTTAAGTGATTTCATACTTGGATTGCAATTGACTTATTTTTAGGGTAGAGTTTTGATAAAATTAAGTTACCAAAGTTTATGTATAAGGAAGCATGCATACAACCTTATGACACTAGTTATTTTAAAACATTTCTATTTTAGTTTTAAAAATTTCTATGAATAGAAATCCCTACATTTTATAAATCACATGCTATTTATCCACTTTAGGGTTGCCATTTTACATATTTCCAAGTATAAGTAACATTACTACGGATAAGGTTAAATCCCCATGAGATATAATCAAATCCTAGATAGATACCAAACACGATTATTCATCTTTATAGTAATTATTACGACATACCATAAATATTTTTAAAACGTTTATGTAAAATTTGTGTATTCTTGCGTTGTTCCGTACGTTCCCCTTAGCGAAACCACTAAAGCCCATCGTTATAGATCGAGGCACAGAAGAATACAAAAATTTACGTACATATAGTCCATGATTTAGCAAAAACGTACATATCATATATGGTACAATACTCATATAATCATGTACTTTTTAGTCCATATTAATTTTAAAAATCGTTTTTGCATAATTATATAAAAAAAAACGCCACTATATAAAACATGCAAAACATATTTAACCAAATTAATCATACTAAAAGAGAACACCACGCATTTAAGCATTTAATTAAACAATTGCCTTCCCTACTTTTCAATTAAACAATTAAAACAGAAATAATCACAGTAAAATTCCTCATGCATACATATAATTCTACACGCATAGCATATATATAAATATATTATATATATATATATATACTTAAAAACCAGCTTACATGCATTGGAATCCATGCTATGACAATTTAAGCAAGATAAATTAGCACAAATATATATATAGAAATCGAACACGCAAATATTTATGAAATAAGCGAATTAATAAAAACATGTAAAATATATCTCATATATTTATTTCCTAACTTATGTGACCAAATAAAGCAATATTGTTTCTCTAAATTTTCCTAAAATAATTTTCACATAAAAAGGCAACAAATAATACATATGTGGATAGGGAGCGAAATATTTTACGTTTTTTTATGTAATTACTACGCCTTATATGAAAGGGCTCGGGAATGCCACTGTTGAAATAGTTAATCATTAATCCTAATAATTACACTAATATTCTACAATCTATGCCCGGGTTATAGATCACATATAGCACAAATAATTAACCATAAAAAACATAAACATAAATAAAGGATACATACCTTTAGCAACCAAGCTAGTGACGAAACGCAAGCGTCTTCGTGTACACGCACGTGTTTAATCGTGCTTAACCAAAACCACTATAAGTTACTAAAATAAATAACTCTAACGTGTAATTACACTACACGTCAAACATATCACCCGAATGCAGTTATTGACAACGAGCATAGAACATAAGAATAATTAAAACCGAAAAAAACCCTAAAGGGTTTGTTTGTTCGTTACTCGACCAAAGGGAGAAAAGAGAGAAGAATGGATGAGAATTATGAGCTCTAGGGTCCTTCTTATATAGTAGATGTATTTAAGGTTTACCTAAAATACATAACTTGTAGAAAAAGATAGCTCAAAACCCAATCCACCCTCCCCTTGGGCTAGATCCGATCGAAGTCAACCCAAACACCACTTGGTGTTGACTTTTTGACTTCTCTAGTATTTATGGTTAATTACATTTAACTATTCATTAATTAAAAAGCCTTTATAGTTAATTATTCATTACGATCTAATTAACGACCATTAGTATTCTTTCGTCAAATCATATATTAATATAAATAATAAATATACAATTATATTATTATAAACATCAATAGAATGATATCTAAGTGTAAACGTGTGTGACCCCTGTAGGCTCACGTATTCCTAGCCGTATAAATATCCGTATGACATGAGCACAAACCAATAGTTACTTTGGTTTTAGGCTTGAGACCTAAGGTATCTTTGATCAATGTTGACAATTTTGTCAACTTCTAAAGTTTCATCCTCAATGTGATTTTCTAAGTTTTTCTTTTTGGTAACCTTAATTGCTTCGTCTTCATCTAAGTCATCATCTAGCAAGGGTAATGATTTAGATGGTGGAGGAGTTTCATCGAATGTCACGTTGAGTGATTCTTTGATTTTCATGATGTGTTTGATTAGGATGATATAAGCTTTGCTATTTTGGGAGTATCCTAAGAAAACACATTCGTATGACTTTGGGTCAAACTTGGTGAGGTCATCTTTAGTGTTTAGGATAAAGCATTTGATTCCAAATATTTGAAGTAATCAAGAGTAGGTTTCCTACCTCTCAAGAGTTCATATAGTGTTTTTCCTAATATGGCTCTAATTAGGATTCGATTAAGGATGTAGGTTGAAGTATCTACGATGTTACACCAAAATTTTTATAGTAACGATTGTTCATTCAACATTGTTCTACTCATTTCTTGTAGAGTCCTATTTTTCCTTTCTACCACGCCATTTGATTGTGGTGTGCGTGGAGCTGAGAAGTTATGTGTAATACCGTTGGCATTACAAAACTTTCCAAATTGCACTTTTTTTTATCAAATTCCCTACTGTGGTCCGTCCTAATTGACATTATAGAATAACCTAGTTGGTTTTGTACTTTCTTACTAAAGATTTCAAATTGCTCGAAAGCCTCGGTTTTGGTTTTGAGAAATCTTGTCCATGTATACCTAGAATAGTCGTCCACTATTACTAAGGTGTAGAGGTTTCTTTCGTAACTTCGTACGACGGATGGACCAAAGAGATCCATGTGAAAGAGTTCTAAGCATCTAGTCATTGAGACTATATTCTTAGATTTGTGACTAGCATGAGCTTGTTTTCTAATTTTTCAAGTATCATAAAAGTGTTGATCATACCTAAGCTTAGGTAAATTTCTAACTAGTTCCTTAGATGCCAATGATTGAATTAGACGCAAAATTCCAGACCTAATATCCTATGGCCACAAATAGAGTTTACTACAATTGTTGTAAGACAAATTTTTGTCTTTCGGCTTCTTTTCTAATTTTCAGCACATATAAGCTGCATTCCTAATGCTCTACCTATGACTTTTCCATCCTTAGTAATTTTGCTATCATGTTCAAAGAATATTACTTTACATTTATTATCACATATTTGACCTACACTTAGCAAATTAAATCTTAAATTATCTACATGCTCTACATTATCTATATTAAGAGAGTCATTAGAGATCGTACCTTTGCCAATGATGTTACCCGCGACAGATTGCTAAACAAAAAAGGACAAACCTCCATTGTATTCCTTTTAGTTGAAGAAAGAGCTTTTAGGTTTGTCCGTCATGTGTGTTTGACATACCGCTATCTTTTATCCACTCGCCAGGCTCCAAATCGTCCCCAAGGCATTCTAATTATATAACACAATAACTCAAACATTGGTCCACAATATCTCATGGTCCAAAGTTGTTAGCATAAGCATCCGTTGCATTTGTTACATTTGGATAGGATATGGAATGGAGGACACTTCTATATGCATGTACCTTTGAGGTTGAAAGTTATTCCCAAGTTTCGGAAAAGCCATTTGGACGATTTTATCATACAAAATTTCTTTTTGGTTGTTGTGTTCTAGATCGAGAATAAGAATTATTAGATCTCCTAGGTGGTGGGGCTTTCGATCTAAAGTTTGGCTTGGAAAATCTAACTCCGGGTTTTAGAGAAGGTTTATAAAACCGTTTAACCTCATCATCACTAGCAACGGGAATTTTAACATTATTAACTATTATATGTTTCGGTCTAGGACCCAAAATGGATTTTTGAAAAGAAACAAAATTTTCATTTTCTGACAAATAGTCCGGCGGTCCATGATTTGCTTTGTGGGCCGTTTGTACACTATGGGGGCCGCAATTAGCAGTCAGGGGGCCGCCAGAGAGGACATTCATTTGTTGATTTCACAAATCCTTTTTCTTAGTCTCGCTTGTTTGATGCTTCAAATGAGTAAACCCTAGACCTAATTTATCTTCGGAGGGTTTTTGAATACTCAACATTTCAAGTTAGAGAGCTTGCACTCTTTTGAAATAAGTTAGCTTTAGAGCTTTGATCCTCTTTGAGTTTTCGTTGTCAATTTAAGTGTTTGACAAGTCATACATTTGAGATCAACTTCCTTGTTTCTCTCGAGGTTAGACAACTTTTCTTTTAACTCACTAATTTCATTTTCTAGACTATTAGTGATTATTTTTAGACTCATCTTACACAACCTATTATATTCACTATCTAAAATAATATCATCTATTGACGAGTTCTCATCACTAAAGTAAGAGGATTCAGAATGTACCTTGCTAGATGCATGGGCCATGAGACAAGTTTCGTCTTTATCCATTTCATCATATTCCTCATCGCTATCGCTCTAAGAACCTCTAACGAAACCTTTGGTTCCTGTCTCATCGGTGGGTTTTTTGGGCATTCTTGATAAGATGATTCGGGCCCGCATCTAAAACATTTCCTATCACTTTTGCCGTTCTTGTCGCTCGGATTTCTTTGGAATGTCTTTTTTGTTCATTCCACATGGATTCTCCGAACCTTAACCTCTTCTCTTGAAGAACTTACTTAAAGTCTCTAACCGCCAATGGGCGTAATCTTCATCTTCACTTCCGGAAGTAAACTTTCTTCAGCACTAAATTCCCTTTTAGCCTTTAAAGACCAGGGATTTCCTAGCTCCTTTAGCCTTTGACTATTCGAAATCTTTCTTGTTGATCAGCTCATAACTTTGAGTCCTGATAAGTTCATCAAGTGATAGTATGTATCGCAGTCTTATCGACTCCTTATCGTTGTACCCTTTTGATTCTCATTTAGGAAGTAGAGCCTAAACAAATTCCTAAGTGTTTTTGCTAGAGTAACCTTCATTAAAGCAGTTAGACGGGGGGATATGTTTACAGGGGGGGGGGGACAACCCAGCACCCCTCCCCAACAGCCACAAGGATCAAATCTAGCCCCAGCTCATAATAAATGAACATGGGTGATTTTTTGGGTATACCAATAATGAAGGACATTAAGTAAGGGTTTTGGGTACTAAAGAGAACACTCAAATTCTGCAATTCTGAATTTAAATTATAACTAAGCTCGTGAAAAGTGTAATGATATGATAACGGTTAGGGCCCTGGTGTCAGGGTACCCATGATGGTTAACTAAACCCTATACATCAATCATATGTGTGTTACTGGACTTGAGCTTTTAGCTTGGACGTGTGTAACACGTTTTGTGGTTTGTATTGTGTAAAGCTTGTATTGATAATGTTTGGAAGTTGGGTTTGAGCATTCAGGTGAGTTTCATAGCCCCTCTTGTTCTTATTAATTTATTTGGGGTGGAACTGATGCAAAGTTTTGGAACTGTTTTTGATTACATGTGATATTGTGTCGCCAAAGATGCATGGACTATACATGACTAATTGTATGTTGGAGCTAACATTTTTGATGATGTGATATTGAGAATTGCAAACTAAGTCAGGGGGGATTACCTGCAGGTATCAATGGCCTGTTTAGTGGATGGTACTGTAGCCTAGCGAGCATGAAGGTTACTTTGGGAGTATCTATGGCCTGGACTAAAGGGGTAACCACAGGGACCTTGGTACGATATGAGACGTCTTGTAGTCGTTTGCCGGGTATTTATGTGTTTATTAATTATACATGTTTAGCATGTAATGATAGTTTTCTAGTATTGTCACCTGCAATGTTTTCTTTATTATCACAGTAATTTATGGTTGGATTTGATTTTCGTGTCTTAAACCTATGTGAGTCCCAAACTGAATAGATCTTTACAGCCTACTAAGGGTGATAGTCAACTTGTATAAATACAGTTTGACTATATAGAAACACTGACTATGAATACTATGTGCTAATGCGGAATCTTAACACAAGTACTAAGAAGAACAATGAAAAACTAAATAATTATTTCTATTAATCTGCTTTGAGTGATTACAGATGACTAACTATGAGATATGATTGTATGAGATGTATTGAACTTGTATCTCTAACTATGCCATGAGGGATCCTTTTATAGACTAAGGATAAACCCTAACAGGATTACAAAACGCGTAAAAGATAATACATATCTTTTCCTAGAATATCTCATACATATCTCTTAAACGGTACTAACTATTTTCTACTAACGGTACTAACTAACTGATCAGTACTTAACACTTTGTACTGTCAGTACTAACTATAACTATCGGTACTAACTATTATTACTAATGGTACCAAATCAGGAATGAATATTTACTTAACACTTTGTACTGTCAGTACTAACTATAACTATCGGTACTAACTATTATTACTAACGGTAACAAATCAGGAATGAATATTTCCTAACAATCCTCCCCTAAACATGAATGTTGAACTCCTTTAACTTCATGTTTCTTCAGATTAAACTTATTTAGTTCTCGGAGGATGTATCCAAACACTTTAACATAGCATGATCTGATCTTTAAACACTATCCATCTTCAGTACAACTCTGATCTTTTTTAAGCAACACAGCAACAAAATCTTTTCAGCAACAATCAACTAAGTTGGTCTTTTGTAATTTTTGGCAAACTACCGCCATCAACAGATTTTGATGTTTCCTTTACCAGTAGCCGTTTGCTCTGGGATAGTAACTCTTTTTTTCAAAATATGGTTGGAGTTAAGTACCATAACAATTTTATGGTAAACTGTCCAACCACAACGAATTGACTTGTCTTTACCAAATAAACCCGTTTGCTTTTGGACACTAATGCTCATTTGCCATAAATGGCAATGATAAACCATATAGTTTTTAGCGAAATTATCACTATCAACAGATTTATTAGTCTTTACCAAGAACTGTTTGATCTTGACTAGCTAATTCTTTACCATGGACGCAAGGTGAGTTGAAAACCCTACTACAATTTTTGGTAAATTAACCAACCATAATGGATTTGAGAAGTCTTCACCACAACCGTCTGCTTATGGACTACCATTCTTATGCTTGTTTAACATGTGTAAACATGATGACCATATGTTGTGTGGTGTTTAGCCAACACACAAACCCTTCTCAAGTCATTCACAACATCATTCTTCATGCTATCTGTTGCTTAATAAATCTTATTCAAATCACAGAGCACCAAAACTTTTCTCTTTTAACTGCCAATCTAAATCCAAAGCATCCTTGGGCAATAACTTCTTTTGAAAGTGGATAATCTTCTTATCAACTAACATATGAATAACAATCCCATCCTCAAGATTCAGTATAGCTGACTCCACAAGATTCAAGACACCTCCATGTGACAATCTTCCTATCTTGTTGACCACTCCAGAAGTCACTTAGTTCATTTCCTTCTGTTGAGGATTCAATCATAATCTTCAAGTCTCCCCAAAGAATCAATGCAAATACATCTAATGTAACTTCTGAGTACTGCTCCCTCATCAGGTCATATAAATGAAATATATCTTGCCTATCAAAAATATGAAGTACTACCATGAGATAGTTGAATGCCCTAAAATTTCCATTGGCTCTGTAGATAACAAGATAATCTCCATCTGGTGATGATACCTTGTTCAATCTAGCAATAACTGATTTCTTCTCCATTTGTTCTCCATCACTTCAGTATCTATGGTATTCTCAAAGATAACATTCTTTAGACATCTTTTATGTTCCTTATCACTATCAACATCTTTCAGTGATCTAGGCTTCTTCCTAGCAATCATCTTAATATGACCACTCTTTCTTTTCTTAGTACCTTCTTCTTCCTTAACCTTCTCCATGACACTATCATCCTTTGAAGAATCAATTCCTTTCTCAGTCATCTCCTTGATCATTCTTTCATCTTCAGCAGACCCAATAGCAATGAAATCCTCATCTGACCTTTTTATCTTTTCATATAGAGCTTGTATTTCCTCAAACTTCTTGGTTTTCAAATCAGAATGCTTGAAGTTTCCTACATGCTTCAAGTAGGTCATCATTTGATTTCTTAGTTGATTCTTTGTAGGTGGTTTGTTCCTGATAGCTTCAGATCTTTGTTGAGCAAGGAATTTTCTTTGAGCATCAATTGTGTCATGAAGGAATTTTTCTCTTTCTTCTATTGTGAATTGCTCTCTTTCTTCTTCTTGAAGCTTTTCAGCAAGAAGTCTATCAGCCTCAATTCTTGCCTTTATATCATCATAGTTTCTTATGAGAGCATCATTTTTTATCTTCTTCCTCAGCTAATCTTTTTCTTTCTTCTTCACCTTCCCATTCTTCTTGTATCTTCCTAGCCATTTCTTCATCACTAGCAAGCTGCTTAAACTTCTTTTCAGCTTCAGGAATACCATCAGATTCACTGTCAGACTCATCTTCCTCTTCAATTTTCTTTTTCCCTTTGTCTTTTGGATCAATCTTTGGAAGAGGCTTTAAAGTCAATAGTGATCTGGTTGAAGTAGGTCTAGGTCTCTCAGAATCTTCAAAATCCTTAATTTATACTCCTTTTTCTTTCTCTCTTGAAACTGCTCTGGCTTGGCTCATATTGAGAAGTACTTGAGCAATTGTCTCATCATCAACAAATATTGAAGGAGTAGTGGTTGTTGGAGGTGTTTGATCATCAGTACCTTCATCAGTTTGAGCATCAGTACTAACATTTTCTTTGTCGGTACTAACTTCTTCCCTGTCAGTACTAACTCTTGGTCTGTCAGTACTAACATTTGGTCTGTCAGTACTAACTTTTTCTTTGTTAGTACTAAGTACATCTTCAGTACTAACATCATCATCAGCAGTCTCCTTCTTTTCACTAACTCTTGATCTTGTCCTCCCCTCATCTTGAGCATTCTCAGACTCTATAGTATCCACTGTATCATCAGCAAGCTCATCAAAGGCTGGATCTTTATGGACTGAAGGTTCAGCTTATCAGCATCATTAAAAAGAAGATCAATTCTTATTTATGCTTCAGAGATAGACACAGGCTTGCCAGCTATCTTGGCAGTAATGTGCCTAACATTGTTGATTAGTTTGGACTTAGCAGACGTCCAAAACTGTTCAACAAATGTAGTGGAAACGACTGGACTTACAGTGAGAGCATGATGAATGGAACTTCGTGTAAGAAAATCAATGATCTCATGAAACTCGGCATTCCCATCAGTCTTCTCCAAATACGCGACCATATTGTGTTTAGGGCACGATTCAAGAACAGCCATTGTCTTTGAATTTGTGATCGTCAGTTAGATGAAAGATTAGGGCTTGTTTGAAAGATAGTATTGCAGAGAGATTACGTGAGTGTGCTGTGAAATTAAGATGGGTTTATATAGGTTTAGGAAACCTAGGATGGAAGAAACCGTTTCAAATTATACTTTGTACCCTTGGCGGTATTTTCATTAACGTCTCTATAGCGGTACTATCTTTGCCCATCGGTACTAACTGTGCACTGTCGGTACTAACTATTGACAAACACAGAATGAACAAGTTTGGCAATAGCAGTGCTTCAATACCATCTTTATCTCTTCCCTATGCCTCTCTAAACCCAATTAGCTTCTTGAAATTCGTCACTGATGGTTAATATGCTTCTTCATACAAAACACTTCATACATACTATACAACAATCATATTGCCTCCCCTGAGCTAATGCAGCTTATGGATTTATCATCCTAATTGTAACAACCAAGAACTGAAACCTACTAACATCAAAAGCCTTGGTTAGAAGATCAACTACATTATCATCAGTGTGGATTTTGAACACCTGGATAAGTTTCTTCTCATAAACATCTCTAATGAAGTGGTGCCTAATTTCAATATGCTATGTTTTGGAGTGAGATACTAGATTCTTCACAATGCATATAGTACTTTCATTATCAATGTAGATCTTTGTGTTCATGAAATTGAACCCATAGTCTAACATTTGATTCTGAATCCACAAAACTTGCCCACAGCAATTTGCAGCAGCAACATATTCTGCCTCTGTAGTAGAAGTAGCCACAATTGTCTGCTTTTTGCATTGCCAAGAAATAAGTCTCCTGCCAAGAAATTGACAACCACCTGTTGTGGACTTCCTGTCAAGATTGGCTCCAGCATAATCACTATCTGAGTAGGCTTCCAGGTCAAATGATGATACTCTAGGATACCAAAGGCCTATTTTGGGTTTGCCTTTTAGATACCTAAAGATTCTCTTGACAGCATGTAGATGGGAGGTCTTTGGAGTGACCTGAAACCTAGAACAAGCACAGACTGCAAACATAATGTCAGGCCTAGAAGCAGTCAAGTACATTAAAGAGCCAATCATGGATCTATAGAGATGAACATCCACATCACTAGCTTCCTCATCCTTGACTAAAGGCTTCTGGGTCTCAATTGGTGTACTAGCAGTCTTGACATTGACAAAATCAAACTTCTTCAGGATTTCTGCAACATACTTATCCTGACTTATAAAGATACCATCTTCTTTCTGTTTGACTTGTAATCCAAGAAAGAAGGTGAGCTCTCCCATAGAACTCATCTGGAATCTACTCTTCATTAATGCCTCAAATTCATCACACCAAGACTTCTTTGTAGAACCAAAAATAATATCATCCACATAAACTTGTACTAACATGATATCATTTTTGTCCTTCTTAATGAAAAGAGTCTTGTCAATAGTTCCTCTTCTGTATCCACTCTTCAACAAGAAAGTAGATAAAGTAGCATACCAGGCTCTGGGAGCTTGGTGTAAACCATAGAGAGCTTTTACTACTTTGTAGACCTTCTTAGGATACTTAGGATCTACAAAACCTAGAGGTTGAGACACATAGACCTCCTCATCAATTTTGCCATACAAGAAGGCACTTTTCACATCCATCTAATAGACTATGAATCCCATGTAAGAAGCAAAGGCTAAAAAGATCCTAATGGCTTCAATCCTAGCCACAGGAGCAAAAACCTCATCATAATCTATCCCTTCCTCTTGCCTATGTCCTTGAGCAACCAACCTTGCCTTATTTCTAACCACAACACCTCTTTCATCCTTCTTATTTCTGTAAACCCATTTTGTTCCAATTGCCTTCTTCCCATAAGGCAAATCTACAAGAATCCAAACTTTCTGAATCTTGAATTGCAGTAGTTCTTCCTGCATAGCATCAACCCAACTTTCATCTTCAAGTGCTTCAGATATCTTCTTGGGTTTATTTTGAGACAAGAAACAAGCAAATAAACAATGCTGGAAGTCCTTATGATTATTTCTTCTCTGCTTTTGAATATAACTTACAAAAAGTTAAATTCTACTCCTTTGCTTTTAGAATATAACTTACAAAAGCATAGGCTCCCAGAACGTTTGGTCACTTGGCTCCTTGTTTGAACAATTGATATTGTGATGCACCAAGAATTAAAGTGCTGAAGGATGAATAGAGTTAATCCATGATGTGAGGGGGGAATAGGCTAGCATTCACAATAGTTTCTAAATTTGTGAAGTCAGCCACTTCACCATCATCATCGATAAGATGCATTGTAAAAATACCAACAGTAGATTGTTATCAATTTCCATCAAGTGGCAGGTATTCTGAATCATCCTGGTCAGATATTGGTTAGCATCAGTGAAGGATAGTCTCACCATAAATGACTGTTAGTTACTAATAGTAAACTTGGTGTGCTAAGCAATATTAAACTATGAATAGTACTGCAAGCTTTTAGTATCTCCAAATACTTGAAGAAGCCAAATCCTTATGTATTGTGCAAACTCCTTCCTGAGAGCTTCAGCTGCATTATTAGCATCCTTTTCTTGTCTTTTAAGTCTTTCAAGCTCATCCAAAAAGTCTTGATCCTCCTTATCTATTGGCTTCTCATCTGTCTTTAAATCAGGATGTTTGTTAGGTTTATCACTTGTATTCATTACTTTTGAGATTTTGACTGTTGAACGTATAAAGAATAAACCATATTGGAAGTTTATCCAAAAAGACTTGATCCTCCTTATCTACTGGTTTCTCATTTGACTTTGAATCAGGATGTTTGTTAGGTTCTTCACCTGCACTCCTTGCTTTTGAGCTCTTGACTGTTGAAGAATAAGAAGACCATATTGGCAGTACAAAGGAATCTTGAGCAAATTCAGCTTCTAGTTCAGAATCACCAGCATCAATATTATCTTGTGTACCTGCACTATGATTAGCTTCTTCTGGACCTGCATGATTGTTAGCTTGATTCTCTGATCTAACAAGTTGATAATTCATTGAATCAGTTAAATAATCAAGATCAAACAGCCAAGTTGGTCCTTTTCCTGCAATATTTGGTTTCTTTTCTAAAAAGGTTATGTGCAGGTTTTCTTCAACTCTCTTGGTTTCTAAATTGTATACCCTAAAAGCCTTGCTTTGTAAAGAATACCCTACTAAAAACCCTTCATCTGATTTCCCAGCAAACTTGCCTAGGTGGTCAATGGTATTCAAGATGGTCACATGGCACCCGAAAGGTCTTATATAGCTTATGATTGGTATTTTACCAGTTATAAGTTCATAAGGTGTCTTATTATGAGGCTTGGTCACTAACATAACAAGCAGTACTAACTACTTCGGCCCAAAAAGTGTTAGGTAAAAATGAATCTGCTAGCATAGTCCTAGCAGCCTCAATAAGGGTCCTGTTCTTTCTTTCAGCTAACTCCATTTTGTTGTGAAGTTCTGGCATTACTGTATTCCCTCTTGATCCCTTTTGACCTACAAAATTCAATAAAATCCCTGTTCTTAAATTCTGTACCATTATCACTTCTAATAGATTTAACTTTTTGATTTAATTGGTTCTCAACTTGTCTTATAAAGTCCTTAAGGATTCCACTAGTTTCATCCTTAGTTC
>BQNB010057163.1:0-23648 GCA_026074375.1 Tanacetum coccineum
AAGCATATTTTTGCCATTTTTGGTCTGTTTTGGGTTTATTTGGGTTATTTTAGGTACAAACGGATATGTGTATTTTACACCTATCAATATACGGCTGAATGAACAGTTGATACAGATAAAAAGTTTTTTTAAGAGGATGGTACCGATGCTGCAATGACTAACATTCAACAAGAGAATGAAAATCCAGAGATCGTTCAAGTCATAAAAGATGCTCATGTGACACTTTCTACTGTTTTACAGAAGACTGAAGTCCCAGTTACCAACTCTTCTCACTCATCTGACTTGGCAGCTAAATTCTTAAACTTTTCAGATATTCCCCATACGGATGCAGAAATTGTTTCTCCTATGGATGTTCACGTCCATCATGAAGTACCAAGCCAGCAGACACCCACACTCCTTACAGTACCTGTCTCGGTTATCTCTGATTCTTCACTAGTATTCTCTACCATCATCCCACAATCATTACAATCCTTCACACCTTCACTACTTTTGTCAACTCCTACACCACCACCAATAATTGAAGCTACAAATCCTTCATCAACACTTCCTGATTTCACATCAGTCTTCCAATTAAACAACAGAGTCACAACATTAGAACAAGAAGTTGTTGAGCTCAAAAAGGATCCTCTCCATACTCAAGTGACGGATTTAGTTGATGAACATCTAGATACAAAGCTGGGAGCAACCAAAGATGAATTCATGAACTTCATCTCGACATCACTCACTACAAGGATCACAAAGCAAATCAAGGATCAACTGCCATAGATTCTGCCAGAGGTAGTGTCTAACTTTGCCCCCCGGTAATCTAAAAGATGGTTAAAGAGTCATTTAAAGACTTTGTTCTAGCCAAGGATTCATCTCAACCACAATCTTCATATGAGGCTGCTACAACACTTACTGAATTTGAGTTAAAGAAGATTCTTATCGACAAAATGGATAAAAGTGAGTCATATCTGGCAGCTCCTGAACACAAAGATTGCTATGAAGGTTTGAGAAAATCTTATGATCTCGACAAGACTTTCTTTGACACTTATGAGAAAGTGTATTCATTGAAAAAAAGCAGAAAAGATAAAGATAAATATGAAGACCCTTCCACTCGATCAGACCAAGGGTTGTAGAAGAGGAAGACTAGCAAGGATGCAGAACCAACAAAAGGTCCTAAAGCTAAAGAATCACAGACTGTGTAGAAAACTAGAAGGGGGGTTGAATGGTTTTTCCAAGATTTTTCAATCTTTTTAGATTTGTTACACTTTTGAAACTTTTTGTAAAGTGATCTAGATATTGATGTTTGACAATTAAGAAGTAAGAGATGTAAGAGTAAAGAAAAGATAGAGTATAGAAAGAGATCACCAGGACACAAGTATTTATAGTGGTTCGGCTACAAGGACACCTTCCTTGCCCTACTCCACTCCTCGAGTCACCTACTCGAGGGTTTGTTAAATAATAGTCACCGAGCTCCTTTCACTTGGCGGAGAAGCCTTCACAACGATGGTACACTTCTATACGTTACAAAGATGATCACCGAATTTCTCACACATGAGAATCGATGATGGCACAACTACACTTGATGTACAACTAACAATACAACAATAAATCACAGCAAGATGATCTTTTGAAAGAAGTAAGAAGAAGAACCAAGAACAAGACACTTTTGATGCGTGCTTGAAACTTTCGCGTATTTTGGCAATTCTTTTCTTAAAGTGAATTACCTACACGAGAATTAGAAGAAGAGATGCTAGAGAGAGGGAGATTAGTTGATTAGAGAGAAGATTGGATGAGAAAGGTGTGTGAAAACTTGAGAAATGGCTTGGTATTTATAGCCAAAAAATTTATTGTATGCCGGTTCTTCTGATGCTGTTGACAAAGGGCATCGGCTTGCAAAACTAAGGGAACCAGAATATAGTAACAAAATCTGAATTTTGATTTGCAAAATCTTGAGATATCTTGTGTAATCTTATGATATTTTCCTTGGATTTGCTGCATTTGATTATATACTAAATGAGAAAATAAGTGTAAGATGATTTTGTGTAAAGTTAGGGTTTTAAAAGAATTTGTATGCTCTTCAAGTTGCATGTGTTTTTTTACAAATATGGGAGATAGTAAAGAAATCATTTGCATGTGTTTTTCTATAAAGATGGGAGATAGTAAAGAAATCATGTTTGTGAGATAATAAGAGGTTTGTTATGTTTTGTCATTAATAAAACCTTAGTCTAAGTTGATTGTAAAACGTTTTGTTTAAAACCGGTTTATTTGTATTTACAATCTCCCTATTTTTGTTGATGGCAAAACATATTAGGGATGATTAGACATGTATTTAAACTTGGTTACTTTCTCCCTCTTTTGTCGAAACAAAAATGGAAAGCAAATCTATGAGAAATGTAGAGATATTGTCAAGATGGAAAGCTCCCCCTTGATGAATGCTACAAAACAAATATGTTAGAAACAATGAGATATGCTCCCCCTTGCTTTGTGAGTACCTACAAAGAAAAGCTAGGGGTCCAAAAATTAGAAATCGCCTCTGTAGTACCGGCTAGCCGGTGCTGTCCTATGAAAGGCACCGGTTCGTTAGCTAATGGCACCGGCTGACTTTAAAAAAGTCAAAGTCCACGAATTTTGAACATAATTTAGAATGGTAAAGAGATAACAATATAACACAACTAATTTTATTAGAGAAAGCATAAATACATTACAATAAAATAAGAGATTCTTAACGAAGGTTCCTAATGAATCTTGTAAATTATTAAATGACATATGAACAAGGGATTGAAACAAGATCTGGAGGTTGTGTAAAATGAAAAAGATGTAAAGCCATATTATTAGAGTTAAAGGATAAATAAGATGGGAAGAGTGTATGTGTTGAGAGAAAACACACACACTTACACACTTACAAATGTGAGCTTCACCCCTCCATGGAAGTATGGAGGGGGTATTTATAGTACTAGTGACATACAACTATCATACTTAGTCATTATTAGTCCCTATATGTCACTCTATAAATGATCTAATGTAATTCCAGATATGTCACCATATTTTAAGGCTAACAATCTTCCCCCAATATGTGGACACATACGGAATTACTTACAATGTTCCTATCATGTACAAATACAACAGAAATAAAGTCTTCCAAAGCACTTCCAAAGCTGAAGATGTCTTCTGAGTTCTCCTTGTCTTGAAACTTGTACTCCAGCTTGGATCTTCATTGTCTTTACTTGTACAGGAACCATTATAGTATGCATGAACTGGATTAACTTCCCCCAATCCATGCAGCATGTCTTGAAAAGCTTTCTTCATAGACTCCTTTTTGGCGAAGTTTCTGAATCAGCTTCCCCCCAAACCAACATCCCTATCTTAAGCAGATTCTGAAACTTTGAAGTAGCTTGAACAATCTTCTACTTGTCATTGACGTGCACAACGGAATTTTGTAGAAGTCAAACCACACCAACGACCACTGCTTCTTGTCATTAGGGCTTGGTGAATATTCGTTCGGGGGTGCATGCGAGAAATCAGCAACAATTCTTCTCACGTATGCAGAATACTTCATAAACCATATTTGGTAAAGTAGTATACACTACTTCCCCCTGGAAGTTGACATGGTAACATCAAAGTCAACTAAGTCCCGGATGTACACATTTTCCCCCATGATGGTTGCGAACTCTCGGAAGCATCATTGTCGTGTACGTCCATATACTCGAGAAGTTCTTGTCTTAAGCACAAATCTTGAAATCCAAACAAAGCATTACCCTCTTGTCTTCAGAAACCGTAGAGGAGATGAAGCAAGAATCAAGAACACTTGGTATAATCAAGGTCTTGTGAATGAATGTCATCGAAGAACTTTGAAGATTTTGCTTAGACTGTGAAGTATCTTTGTCTTGGAATAGCACAAAAATACCCGTGAGAAGTGCTGATTACATCTCAACCTTTAAACTCTCTGGCTAACTTACCAACCTCGTATTCTGTCGGCTATTGTTGTGATCACTTGGTGAAGTAAACCCGATATACCAAACTTGAAAATGAAGTGAAATCCCCCAAATTTGTTACTTAAGCTTGCACTGTTGTTGATTGAAGAACGGTGCAAGATTAAATCTATAAGTACTCTATACCCAACCAGAAAAGTATAAGAAGTACAACACCTCTTGAAATTATCCACATCGACTTCTGCGTGTGACACTGAGTACTACAACGTAACTCCTTTAAGTGATAGTTATCCAGGTCTGCAACCAACCACCCCTGACTGCTGGTAACTAGATAATTCAAGTCTTAATCATAAGCTGTATACGTTCAAGCAAGTCATCAATCGATAGATTGGGTTTAAAGAAAAGGGGTAGCAAATAGAAGGAAGTCTCGATGATGAAATAAGTAGACGCCTTCGTGAAATCTAACTTCAATCTCAAATAAGGGATACCAAAGCAACTTCGTGAACACTTGTCATCGTAGACCGAATTCTTAGCCGTTTGTCATTTATTGAATCTTTTCAGAATCGTTTTAGTGTTAAGTATCATGTTTGTTGTGTTGTTGTTCAAAAATGTTGTTAAACTAGGACACATGTTATTTTTGAATGTCGTTAACAAATAAACATCGTCTAGTCTAACTTGTCGTGAAAGTATTTTATTCCCGGCTCAATCCATAAATATCAGCCCAATAGCGAAGCTTAAAGGAATTTGCGGCCCAATTAAAAAAAAAATCAGCCCATCACCAACAATTATACATTAGGCCCAAAGTTCACGAGTATACTCGGTAGCCAATCCAAATATTTCAGCCCAAATCGTCATATTAAAATCTGATTTCCCAGCCCACTCAAATGGTAGCAACATAGGCCCAACAATACACCTATAACCGGTCAAGGGCCCAAGGAGAATTAGGAATATAACACTCATACAATCCCTAATCTTTCTCACCTTTACCCTAAACCTACACATTAAAGACAATCGCCTCCATCGTTGTTCATACGCAGATAAGAGAAACATCTATTGCCCATCTCTAATTCGTTTCCCACTTCATCATAAAAAATAATTCACTTTTCTTATTAACATCTGACTTCATACGCATCACCAATCATATACAATTCTACTGTCCTTTTCTCAATTTGCCACGAACCATGTACCCTCTTTTCTTGACATTAATCGAAAGCCAAGAATCAAGTTTATCATTTGTTTTTCAAAGGCACGACAGAGATTGTTCTTCAAGATCTCTACAACGAGGTCTCAGGTAGGTATTTTTTCGTGTTGTGTGACAATCGAAACAAGTAATGACTATAACATAATTGTTATACGTCGTTCCTTATTTTCGAATATTGAAGGGATTAATTAACCTACAAGGATCGATGATGATCTTTTCGTGTGTTCAGATCTTGAAAGGTCTATATATTTATTGTATAACACGAAAAAATCTGAGGTCTTGGTTTAATTTTGTTGTCATTCGAGTCTGATTGATGATGGTTGTGGAGAATGATGTGACGAAGGGAATGTTAGGTTTAGAATTGATGGATTTGATGGATGAATATTGTGACGATGGGTTTGTAGGATTAGTCATTATTGGATTTGTGTGAGATGAATTTGTGACGAAGGGTTGTAAGATTTAGTCATTGTTGGGATGGATTTGAGATGTTGTTGGAGGCTGTGATGGTTGTTTTTATGATGTTATCACATGATCGAGTCAATCTGTCTTTCTTTTCTGTCATTATCATTTTAGTTCATGACTTGATCTAGTTTGGACTCTGTTTGAGTTGACCTGGCCAACTCGGTAATAACCGAGTTGACTCGGTGTGGTTTGTGGTTGAACAAAACGCAACAAACCAGCAAAACGAAACAAAATTGTCAAAACGCAACCAAGCAAGGATTTGGGCAGCGTTTTGTTTCTATATACTTTATTTTAGGTCTTCAATCAGGCAAAATGCAGCCAACCTGTCAAAACGCAACACCCAAAACGCAGTTGACCAGATCAAAACGCAGTTGACCTGTCACTTTTGTACTTTCCAAAAAAATAGATCTGGTCTTTTTTCTTCTTACACCAAATTGCAACCAAGAAAAACTAAAACTGCTGCTTGACTTTTAAGCATAAAACTTGGCAGATTGAGACAGTAGCATAAACAACAACAATAAAACATATACCATCCATGTTTTTGATATTTTCACAATAAAAAAAAGAATAAACCATGATGAATAGTAACATCATGAACAGTAACATGAACAGTGGATGAACAGTGACCAAGACTTGAGTCCTTTGGCAATGTTCACAATACATCTCATGAGTAAGCAAAGGAAGAGGGTTGTTGGGTCCTAATGACGGAAGAGGTGGGAGTTAAGATGGTGGAGGTGGCAAGCAATGTGGAGGGAGAGGAGGAGATGTTGGTTCTATCTCCGGAGTTGGAGAGGGAAAAGTAAAGTTTATGGGAGGAATAGGAGGTGGCTCATTTGCCAATCGTTCAATGGTTGCAAAGGATGGTCTAGGAGGTGATGGATTTGTTGTTGATGGTGGAAGATCACCTAGCACATCGAGTAGAGATGGAGAGGATGGTAAAGTTGAGAACAAGAGTTCAATGGGATCAAGGTTAATAGCTACCGGTGAGGTGAGCTTGGATGGTTGAGTAGGAGCGGGTGGTGGCGTAATCAATAGAGGAGGAGTTGACTTAGGAGTAAGCAAGCAATTTTCATTGGAGTTAATTTTTATTGGAGATAGTGGTGGAGAGATTATTGGAGAAGTTGGTGGATTTCCCGATGTGTAGTCCGATGGTGGAGAGAATGGTTGATAGGGAGGAGATGCGGTTCTTGGATTGCTAAAGCAACATGGCCTAACACTATTCTTATGTGCGGTTCGATTTTAGATTAATTTGTTCTCTTTAGGCAATATAAAGAATAGGAAAGGACACAAAAGGTAGGAGAGAAGAAGAGGCCAGATATAGTTCACTATTAATAGAGGACGATAGTAAGAATTGGCACTATTTTAAGGAGTTAGACTTAAATGTTTTGCTTGTTAACTTGGTTAAAATCTAATGATTAGATTATGGCTAAGGCCAACTTCTATATTTAGAGTCTAAGTTATGTGACAAGGAGGGAAAGTTTGAATTTGAATTTGAAAAATTCGTATTTTAATACAAGAACAGGTAATGCCCGGTTTCTGCCGGTGCTATTCTGAAAAGGGAACCGGCTTGAAATTTGAATGGCACCGGCCGACGGGCAGATGGAATTTTTGTAGTTAGTTTTTGAGTAAAACTTTGATATGTTGGAGGTGTAGTTTGTCTCGACTCGATGACAGAAAAAAAATGTTTTATTTAGAGAGAAAAACCCACAGCCTCCTTTTAATGTGGCTACAATGAACGTGTTTGAAACGACATATTGACCATAGGTGGTTTCATTTTATACGTTCCCACTAGACAAGTTATACTAAAACGTTTTTATTTGTATTAAACAATGTAGTAAGAGAATGAATTGACACAAATGAAAAGACCTTAAGAGAAAGTCTAAGAGTTTGTTGGTTCCATTAATCCAAGGCCGAGTCGAAGAAGATTGAAGGGTTCTCTTTTAAGTGGTTTGGTTAGAATGTCGGCAATATTATCTTCGGATGCAACCTTTTCGATAGAGATATTACCCTTTTGAATGTTATCACGGAGAAAATGATGACGGATTTCTATATGTTTAGTGCGAGAGTGAAGAACGGGATTTTTGCTTAAATCTATGGCTCCTTTATTGTCACAAAGAACAGGTACGTCATTTAATTTAACTTCATAATCTACTAGAGCTTGTTTCATCCATAAGGCTTGTTGACAAGCTTTTCCGGCGGACACGTATTCGGCTTCGGTGGTTGAGATAGCTAAGGCGGTTTGTTTCTTTGACATCCATGAGGTGAGACAACAACCTACGAAGGTACATACACCACTAGTGCTTTTTCGGTCGACATAGTCTCCCGCGTGGTCAGAATCGGCATAGACAATAGTCTCAAGACCGGTTCCTTTGGGATACCATAAGCCTAGGTGAGAAGTACCTTTGATATAACGGAAGATTCGCTTTACAGCTTCGAGGTGAGAGGTTTTAGGAGTTTCTTGAAAATGAGCGCAAAGACATACACTAAACATGATATCAGGGCGACTAGCGGTTAGATAGAGTAAACTACTAATCATACCATGGTATTTAGTATCGTCGATGGGTTCGCCCTCTTCGTCATGGGTGAGTTTGGTTTCGGAAGACATAGGAGTTTTGATTGGTTTGGCGTTTTCAAGACCGAATTTCTTTAACATTTCTTTCACGTATTTAGATTGATTAAAGAAGATTCCATCTTTGAATTGTTTGATTTGTAAACCAAGGAAGAAATTCAATTCACCCATCATGCTCGTTTTAAACTCATCATGCATGATTTTAGAGAAATCATCACATAAGTCTTGACAAGTTGATCCGAAGATGATGTCGTCCATATAGATTTAGACAATGATGATATGTAAATTCTTTTTCTTAGTAAATAAAGTGTTATCTACTAAGCCCATGGTGTATGAATGATCAAGGAGGAAGGCTTTGAGTCGATCATACCAAGCTTTGGGTGCTTGTTTGAGACCGTAGAGAGCTTTTTTGAGTTTGAACACATGATTAGCTTTTTAAAATCTACAAATCCGGGAGGTTGGGCTACATACACTTCTTCGTTTATAAAACCATTTAGGAAAACACTTTTGACATTCATTTGAAAGAGTTTGAAGTCATGAGCACAAGCATACGCAAGAAGGATTCTTATAGATCTAATCTTGCCACTGGGGCATAGGTTTTATCAAAGTCTATTCCTTCTTGTTGATTGTATCCTTGTGCAACAAGTCTTGCTTTGTTTCTAGATACGACACCATTTTCGTCAAGTTTGTTTTTAAAGACCCATTTTGTACCGATGGTAGTTTGGTTTTTGGGAGGAGGAACAAGTCACCAAATGTCATTTGTTTTAAATTGAGTTAACTCTTCTTGCATAGCCATAGTCCAACTTTCATCTTGTATAGCTTCTTTAATGTTTTTAGGTTCTACGGAAGAGACAAAGCAGAAGAAGTTGCTTTGGTTTTGAACTTGAGATCTTAGAGTTCTTTGATTTAGGTTTCCTATGACGGGATGATCTTTAGATTCTTTAATGTTCGAGATTTGTTTGTTTAATGGTTCATTTTCCTTGACTTCTAAGTCTTTTCTTTTGTTTTCTATGATGCCGACTTCTAGTAAGTCATCATCGACTAAAGGAGGAGAATTAGGAGGAGGAGTTTTATCAAACTTGACATTGAGAGATTCTTCGACTTTCATGGTTTCTTTATTTAGAACTACATAAGCTTTACTATTAGGGGAATATCCTAAGAAAATACCTTCGGTCGATTTAGGGTCGAATTTGGTAAGGTAGTCTTTGGTATTTAAAATGAAACATTTACAACCAAAAACTTTGAAGTATTCTAAGTTGGGCTTTCTACCTTTGAAAAGCTCATAAGGAGTTTTTCCGAGGAAAGGTCTAATAAGAATCCTATTTAGAATGTAGGTGGAGGTGTCAACGGCATTACACCAAAATTTTTGAGGAATTGATTGTTCATTTAACAATGTTCTACTCATTTCTTGTAGTGTTCTATTCTTACGTTCTACTACCCCATTTGATTGTGGAGTACGTGGAGCCGAAAAGTTATGAGTAATGCCATTAGCATCACAAAAAGCTCCGAATTGTACTTCATTATCAAATTCCCGACCATGATCCGTACGGATTGAAATAATGGGGCAACCCTTTTGATTTTGAATCTTTTTACTTAGAATTTCAAAATGATCAAAAGCTTCATTTTTATGTTTTAAAAATCTTGTCCAAGTGTACCTTGAATAGTCGTCAACAATGACCAAAGTGTAGAAGTTGCCTCCGTAACTTTGAACGGCCGACGGACCAAACAAGTCCATATGCAAAAGTTCTAGACATTTAGAAGTAGAAACCATGTTTTTAGCCTTATGGCTTTCATGTACTTGTTTTCCAACGTTGCAAGCGTCGCAAAAATGTTTTTCAAACTTTAGTTTTGGTAAGTTTCTAACAAGTTCTTTAGATGATAGCGATTGTATAAGTCGCATATTGGCGTGACCCAATCTTCGATGCCATAAGGTCGAAGTATCATCTATAGAGGTTAGACAAAGGGCGTCTTTTGGTGAGTTCCCCATTTTCATAATGTAAAGGCCATTTTTCCTAATTCCTTTTCCTAAGGTTATGCCGTTTTTAATTATTTTGCTACCGGTTTCACTAAATAGTACATTGCACTTTTTATCGCAAATTTGACCTATGCTAAGAAGATTAAAACTAAGATTTTCTACGTGACTAACATCATTGATGGTGAGGGAGTTATGAGAAATCGTACCTTTGCCGATGATCTTGCTTTTAGTGTTACTACCAAACAACACGTTACCTCCATCAAAAGGTTTATAGGATGAGAAGAGATCTTTGTTTCCGGTCATGTGTCTAGTACAACCGCTATCTTGGATCCATTCATCCGGGTCAAGTTTCACCTTTTGACGTACCTAGATGCATAAAACAACTCAAGCATTTGGTCCCCAATATCTCATGGGTCCGTTAGTGTTATACATACCGTTTGGTTGTCCCATGTATGGAGGAAAAGGACACCATTGATTATACATAGGAGGTTGGAATTGTTGTTCATGTTGTGTTTCATAGTTCTAATTTACTTGGCGATAATCGCTTTTGGGGTATAGGCTACTAGGTCTCCTATGGGTCGTTTTATGGGGCGTTTGGATTTTACTTTTTCCATGTCCTTGACCAAGTTTTAGAATTGGTGGTAGTTTGTTACCTTTTGGTGCACCTAAAATAGACTTTTTGGTAATTAGAACGGAGTCATTTTGTTTAACTACGTTGGTTTCCAAGTCTTCTTTCTTTTCTGCACTGTCATCAGACAGCCGGTGTTGTTCGTTTGAACAAGCCGGTGTTGTTGATGAATGGCACCGGCAAGCCGGTTCTACAGAGAGCTTTTTAAGTTGATCTCCTAGATTTTTGATTTTAGTGTTTCTAGAGGAAGCTATAGTCTCTGTGTATCCTAATCCACACTTATCTTTTGACGGTTTTTGCATTTCGACCATTTTTTGTAAAGACGAACTACTATTCTCAAAACTAGCTAGTTTTAGTTTTAGAGAGTTGACTTCTAATCTAAGTTCATTACAAGCATCACAATTGCTACTAGTTTCTTTACCTTTTTCTAATGTGTCTAGCTTGGTTTTAAGTTTGTTAATGGTCTTTTTGAGTGATTCATTTTTAGCATCTAGATGTTTGTTTTTGTTAATGATTCTAAGACTAATTTGACCAAGTTTGTCATACTCATTTTCCCTAGATTCGTTATCTAAAGATGAACTACTATAGTAAAGATTATCGGATAGTACCTCGTTTGAGTGAGCCATGAGACAAATCTCTTCTTTCTTTGAGTCATCTCCACTATCGCTCCAACTTCCAACAACGAATGCCTTTTGATCACCGGAAGAGTTTTTAGGGCAATCACTAATGAAGTGATTTGGATCACCACACTTGAAGCATCTTCGATCTTCCCTTCTCTCTTCCTTGATTTTTCGGAAGTTCTTTTTGTCGTCATAGGGTTGTCGGACAAACTTGCCTCTTCTTCTAAAGAATTTCTTGAAATCCCTTACGGCCATTGCATATTCCTCATCATTGCTATCCGAGGAAGATGTGTCATCATCACTCAAGACTTGTTTTGCTTTAAGTGCGAGAGACTTGTACTTTTCTTTCTTGTTCTTTGCAATCTCCAAGTCCTTCTCAAGAATTACCTCATAGACTTTGAGGTTACCAACAAGT
This sequence comes from Tanacetum coccineum, assembly GCA_026074375.1. Lineage (NCBI taxonomy): Eukaryota > Viridiplantae > Streptophyta > Magnoliopsida > Asterales > Asteraceae > Tanacetum > Tanacetum coccineum. The sequence goes on from BQNB010057163.1 coordinate 11,785, forward strand.
TCGTCTAGAGATAGCTTTGACAAGTCTTTGGATTCTTCTATCGCCGTTACCTTTGGTCGCCATTTCGATGGAAGAGCCCTCAAGAATTTCCTAACATGGTTACGACTTGAAAAAGATTCATCAAGTGCTTTAAGAGAAGTAATAATGGTATTAAATCTAGAAAAGGCACAATCAATGGTTTCACATCGTCAAGTAATTGATACTCCATCATATTTTTGAACAAAAAGATCTATTTTATTATCTTTAACTTGTTTGTTACCTTGATGAGTAGTTATTAAAGAATCCCAAATATTTTGAGCCGTGTCACACATGAAAATTCTTTCATATTCCTTTTTAGGTAAAGCATTGTATAAAACCATTTTAGCTTCATCATTTTTGGAAATCATTTTCTTTTGATTTTCATCAAGCTTTTTCATAATGAGTGTAAAACATCACCTTGCCATCCTTGTTTTAAAGGTAGGTTTGTAGTTACTCATGAGCTATGATATATCAAAGATCTTATCCTTAGACTTCACGTAAGTTTCAAAACGGTTTTTCTAATAAATAAAAAAAATTCGGCCTAGAAGTGAGGTGGTTTTTGCATAGATTGACTCTTCCTTTTAGCTTTTCAGAATCATAATCGTTTAAAGATTAAAATACAATTTATTTTAAAACTTTGATAACCTAGCTCTTGATGCCAATTGTGGAAAACTAGAAGGGGGGGGGTTGAATAGTTTCTCTAAGATTTTTCGATCTTTTTAGATTTGTTTAACAATTTTGAAACTTTTTTTGAAGTGATCTAGATATTGATGTTTGACAATTAATAAGTAAAAGATTGTAGAGTAAAGATAGATAGAGTAAAGAAAGAGATCACCGGGACACCAAGTATTTATAGTGGCTCTCGGCTCAAGGACACCTTCCTTACCCTACTTCCACTCCCCCGAGGTCACCTACTCGAGAGTTTGTTAAACACTAGTCACCGAGCTCCTTTCACTTGGTGGAGAAGCCTTCACAACGATGGTACACTTCTATAGGTTACAAAGATGATCACCGAATTTCTCACACACGAGAATCGATGATAACACAACTACACTTGATGTACAACTAACAATACAATAATTAATCACAGCAAGATGATCTTTTGAAAGAAGTAAGAAGAAGAATCAAGATCAAGACACTTTTGATGCGTGCTTGAAACTTTCGCGTATTTGGCAATTCCTTTCTTGAAGTGAATTACCTACACAAGAATTAGAAGAAGAGATGCTAGAGAGAGAGAGAGAGATCAGTTGATTAGAGAGAAGATTAGATGAGAAAGGTGTGTCAAAACATGAGAAATGACTTAGTATTTATAGCCAAACATTTTACTGTAGGTCGGTTCTTCTGGTGCTGTTTACCAATGGCACCGACTTGCAAAACTAAGGGCACCGACAAACAGTAACTAAATCCGAATTTTGATTTGCAAAATCTTAAGATATCTTGTGTAATCTTATGAGATTTTCCTTGGATTTGCTGCATTTGATTATATACTAAATGAGAAAATAAGTGTAAGATGATTTTGTGTAAAGTTAGGGTTTTAAAAGAATTTGTATGCTTTTTCAAGTTGCATGTGTTTTTCTACAAAGATGGGAGATAGTAAAGAAATCATGTTTGTGAGATAATAAGAGGTTTGTTATGTTTTGTCATTAATAAAACCTTAGTCTAAGTTGATTGTAAAACGTTTTATTTAAAACCGGTTTATGTGTATTAACAATCTCCCCCTTTTTATTGATGACAAAACATATTAGGGATGATTAGACATGTATTTAAACTTGGTTACTTTCTCCCCCTTTTTGTCGAAACAAAATTGGAAAGAAAATGTATGAGAAATGTAGAGTTATTGTCAAGATGGAAAGGTCCCCCTTGATGAATGCTACAAAACAAATATGTTAGAAACAATGAGATATGCTACAAAACAAATACTTTCTCCCCCTTTGTGAGTACCTATAAAGAAAAGTTAGGGGTCCAAGAAGTAGAAATGGCCTTTGTAGTACCGGTTAGCCGGTGCTGTGCTATGAAATGCACCTGTTCGTTAGCTAATGGCACCGGCTGACTTTGCCGATGATCTTGCTTTTAGTGTTACTACCAAACAACACGTTACCTCCATCAAAAGGTTTATAGGATGAGAAGAGATCTTTGTTTCCGGTCATGTGTCTAGCACAACCGCTATCTTGGATCCATTCATCCGGGTCAAGTTTCACCTTTTGACATACCTAGATGCATAAAACAACTCAAGCACTTGGTCCCTAATATCTCATGGGTCCGTTAATGTTATACATACCATTTGGTTGTCCCGTGTATGGAGGAAAAGGACACCACTGATTATACATAGGAGGTTGGAATTGTTGTTCATGTTGTGTTTCATAGTTCCAATTTACTTGGCGATAATCGCTTTTGGGGTATAGGCTACTAGGTTTCCTATGGGTCATTTTATGGGGAGTTTGGATTTTACTTTTTCCATGTCTTTGACCAAGTTTTAGAATTGGTGGTAGTTTGTTACCTTTTGGTGTACTTAAAATAGACTTTTTTGGTAATTAGAATGGAGTCATTTTGTTTAACTACGTTGGTTTCCAAGTCTTCTTTCTTTTCTGCACTGTCATCAGACAGCCAGTGTTGTTCGTTTGAACAAGCCGGTGTTGTTGATGAATGGAACCGGCAAGCCAGTTCTACAAAGATCTTTTTAAGTTGATCTCCTAGATTTTTGATTTTAGTGTTTCTAGGGGAAGCTATAGTCTCTGTGTATCCTAATCCACACTTGTATTTTGACGGTTTTTTCATTTCGACCATTTTTTGTAAAGACGAACTCAAAACTAGCTAGTTTTAGTTTTAGAGAGTTGACTTCTAATCTAAGTTCATTACAAGCATCACAATTGCTACTAGTTTCTTTACCTTTTTCTAATGTGTCTAGCTTGGTTTTAAGTTCGTTAATGGTCTTTTTGAGTGATTCATTTTTAGCCTTTAGATGTTTGTTTTTGTTAATGATTCTAAGACTAATTTGACCAAGTTTGTCATACTCATTTTCCCTAGATTCGTTATCTAAAAATGAACTACTATAGTAAAGATTATCGGATAGTACCTCGTTTGAGTGAGCCATGAGACAAATCTCTTCTTTCTTTGAGTCATCTCCACTATCGCTCCAACTTCCAACAACGAATGCCTTTTGATCACCGGAAGAGTTTTTAGGGCAATCACTAATGAAGTGATTTGGATCACCACACTTGAAGCATCTTCGATCTTCCCTTCTCTCTTCCTTGATTTTTCAGAAGTTCTTTTTGTCGTCATAGGGTTGTCGGACAAACTTGCCTCTTCTTCTAAAGAATTTCTTGAAATCCCTTACGGCCATTGCATATTCCTCATCATTGCTATCCGAGGAAGATGTGTCATCATCACTCAAGACTTGTTTTGCTTTAAGTGCGAGAGACTTGTACTTTTCTTTCTTGTTCTTTGCAATCTCCAAGTCCTTCTCAAGAACTACCTCATAGACTTTGAGGTTGCCAACAAGTTCGTCTAGAGATAGTTTTGACAAGTCTTTGGATTCTTCTATCGCCGTTACCTTTGGTCGCCATTTTGATGGAAGAGCCCTCAAGAATTTCCTAACATGGTTACGACTTGAAAAAGATTCATCAAGTGCTTTAAGAGAAGTAATAATGGTATTAAATCTAGAAAAGGCACAATCAATGGTTTCATCGTCGGTAATTGAAAACTCCTCATATTTTTGAACAAAAAGATCTATTTTATTATCTTTAACTTGTTTGTTACCTTGATGAGTAGTTATTAAAGAATCCCAAATATTTTGAGCCGTGTCACACATGAAAATTCTTTCATATTCCTTTTTAGGTAAAGCATTGTATAAAACCATTTTAGCTTCATCATTTTTGGAAAGCATTTTCTTTTGATTTTCATCAAGCTTTTCATATGGTGTAACAACATCCTTGCCATCCTTGTCTTTGATGGTAGGTTTGTAGTTACCATGAGCTATGATATACCAAAGATCAATATCCTTAGACTTCACGTAAGTTTCAAAACGGTTTTTCCAATAAATAAAACAATTTGCCTCGAAGAGAGGTGGTCGTTGCATAGATTGACCTTCTTTGTAGTTTTCCGAATCCATAATCGTTTAAAGATTAAAATACAATTTATTTTAAAACTTTGATAACCTAGCTCTTGATGCCAATTATGGAAAACTAGAAGGGGGGGTTGGATAATTTTCCCAAGATTTTTCGATCTTTTTAGATTTGTTTAACACTTTTGAAACTTTTTGTGAAGTGATCTAGATATTGATGTTTGACAAATTAATAAGTAAGAGATGTAAGAGTAAAGAAAAGATAGAGTATAGAAAGAGATCACCGGGACACAAGTATTTATAGTGGTTCGGCTACAAGGACACCTTCCTTGCCCTACTCCACTCCCCGAGTCACCTACTCGAGAGTTTGTTAAACACTAGTCACCGAGCTCCTTTCACTTGGCGGAGAAGCCTTCACAACGATGGTACACTTCTATAGATTACAAAGATGATCACCGAATTTCTCACACACGAGAATCGATGATAACACAACTACACTTGATGTACAACTAACAATACAACAATTAATCACAGCAAGATGATCTTTTGAAAGAAGTAAGAAGAAGAATCAAGATCAAGACACTTTTGATGCGTGCTTGAAACTTTCGCGTATTTGGCAATTCCTTTCTTGAAGAGAATTACCTACACACGAATTAAAAGATGAGATGCTAGAGAGAGAGAGATCAGTTGATTAGAGAGAAGATTAGATAAGAAAGGTGTGTCAAAACATAAGAAATGGCTTGGTATTTAAAGCCAAACATTTTACTATAGGCCGGTTCTTTCGGTGTTGTTTACCAATGGCACCGGCTTGCAAAACTAAGGGCACCAGCAAACAGTAACTAAATCCGAATTTTTGATTGCAAAATCTTGAGATATTCTTGAGAATTCTTATGAGATTTTCCTTGGATTTGCTGCATTTGATTATATACTAAATGAGAAAATAAGTGTAAGATGATTTTGTGTAAAGTTAGGGTTTTAAAAGAATTTGTATGCTTTTTCAAGTTGCATGTGTTTTTCTACAAAGATGGGAGATAGTAAAGAAATCATGTTTGTGAGATAATAAGAGGTTTGTTATATTTTGTCATTAATAAAACCTTAGTCTAAGTTGATTGTAAAAAGTTTTGTTTAAAACCGGTTTATTTGTATTAACAAAATACTCCACCTCTAATTCTCCTACTCCTGCGTTTTCACCTACTTCGGGTTCCTCCTTGTGGGAATCATCATTCATCCTGATAATCTCAACAAATATCATGTCACCATCATCCCGTTTCATGCAAACAAATTATGTGTTGGATGTTTGGGAGACCAAGCCGAGCGATTCAAATAATGAATTGAGTTTACGGACTTTTTCAGTGATGAATGAAATTGATGGATCAGGTGGTGAGGAAGGATTGGTATTGATGTTTTCCGGGTTGTCCTTCTCATCTTGCTCTTCTTCTTCTGGCTTACCGGTTTGAGATTCACCTGGCCGTTTGGGACATATCGAGATAGTGTTGATCGAACTGTGGATTTGGGTTGAGCATTGGGGATCATCTGTTGGGTAAGAACGAGCAGACAAAACTGAAGAGGTAGGGTTAACATTCAGTTCCGGGTTCTTAACCGTGTTGCTAGGATGCGCTCCTATTATTCGATTGGTGATGGCCTTCAAGACTGTGTCGATATTGTTGGTCATCTCGCTTTGTTGTTGTTTGAAATCGGCTTCAAACTTGGACAATCTAGCGTCTTGAGATGCCATGAAGTTGGACACCAATCCTTCGAGATTTTATTGATTGTTAAAACTTTAAGGATTGTTGTTGAAGGAGAGGCTCAAGAACAAGTCATTTGGCAAAAACCAGTTAGGTGGGTTTGAAAAATTATTTTAAGAATTTTGGGTTGTCTCCACCAAAGGTTTGGGTGACTTTTCCATGACGGATTATAGGTTTCACCAAGATTGGTCACGTTTGAAAGTGTACCAATTGCCTCCCACTTCGTCGGTAAGCGAGGATGCATAATCGACAAAAGCTTGCTCAGGATTTTCCATGCAGTAGTGAGTGTCGTGGGGACCACTGCAGATTTAACATGAAGAAGTGATTTTGTTCACTTGAATAGGTTGCTTAGGAGCAAGATGAGCTTCCATCAACCGTTGGACTTGATTTTTGAGCTTAATGAGACGACGGTCGAATGTACTCGGGACATCTTGAGGCAGAGAGATTGCCTTGACCGGCTTAGCGAAATCCCTTGGGTCGTTCTAACTTTCGTTGTCATAGAGGGCGAGGTCCTCTAATAATGCCTAGGATTCTTTGGTGTTTCTATCACGAAGCTGAAGCTTACCGCTGACCGATTGGTCAATGGTTCATCTCGTGGCGGGATTGACATGGTCATAGAAAAAATTAAACTTGGAGCCAAAGATCGATGCCATGATGAGGGACTTTTTAGAGTATGTCCTTGAAACAAATACATCCTTTAGAAAAGAGACCTCCAATGATGTTGTTGTGAACACATAAAGATGGTCATTGCGGAGTTTTGTAGTCCTTCCTGGTGGAAAGAATTAAGCAAGGAAACGAATAGTAAGATCCTCTTACGTGAAGATGGATCCTGCTTGAAGACGTTCAAGCCAATTGCTAGCTTGATCGCGAAGGGAAAATTGAAATAAATGCAGGCCCGTTCTTTCCCTATTTGCAACATCAAGGTCAAGTAAGTTCACAAAAGTTCTAAGAAAACCTTGAGAATGTTTGGTTTGTAATCCTCGGACCAAGTCCGTCGAATGAGCAATACCGATTGCACCTATCCGGATGGTGTTAGATCGAAGAGGTACCATATTGTTCCCTTTGGGGAGCTCAATGGTGTTCCTATAGCCCTCGTGCCTAGGTCTGGAGTAATCTCTAAGAGTACGAATAGGATTCGCGTCTCCTATAGTGGTTGATGAGGATGATTTATGAAACTATAACATAAAGAAAAGATAGACTACGAGAAAGCTAATATAACAAAAATATAAAATCACTTGAAAGGATTCAAACGAGTAGACCTAAGTTAAAAAATGTTCAAAACCTAACTATTCCCCGGCAGCGGTGCCAAAACCTTGATGCGGTTGTCGTTAGACTTCAACATGAAGTTTTATAACTCTCTAGGCAGTGCACCTAATCGTTGTAGTGTAGTATAGGCAAGACTCGGGGGTTGTTATCATTTTCTAGGGGAATAGGTTGGGAAGGCTCAATCAAGATATAACAGAGGTCTACGGGGTTGAGAGAAAATTATTTTTGTATTTTTATTTTATAGAAAGCAGGTAAATATCATGGTTTGAGAGGTTGGTTTGTTTAACTAATTAAAACTAAATATAATCTAATCTACTGGTGATAACTTTATGATAAAAAGATGTATTTACTTAATCATGTACTACTCCTTAGATTGCTTCTCCTAATCTTGTTGCTTTGTCACACTTATGATGATCTGTGTAAGTATTTCCTAAGTTATGACCGAATTACACGAACCCGCCATCTATTTAATATTCCAGTAAGGCAACGCACAAGTAAGGTAGTATGAAGACTATTGCAAGGCCCCTAAGAGTATATTAAATGCAATTGAAATATCTTAAGAGGGATCAACCATATTATGGGTAAGGTAGTATGAAGACTGTTACTAATGGTATCCTTTCTACACACTCGCGTTTCCCTAGACGTCTATGCCAATTTAATATCTTATGGCTAGTTTTGTAAAGCCTAACGCGCACATCCATCACAAGAAGCAACATTAAAAGGATCTACAAACTAAGTTTCATACAATCATAAGTAAATACAAAGGAGGGTTTAGCCTAGCATGTTATAAAGAAAGAAAGAACATAAATCAATCAAACAACACATAGACATATTGAATGATTAAAGATAAACAATATTACCTGATTAAAACATGGATTAAAGGTAGTTACAATAGGGTTTTGAGGCCCTAAAGACGACCTAAAAACTGCTAGAATGATTAGGGTTCATCTCCCAAAAGTTATACAAAGTTACACACTTAAAACAAAAATCGGTTTTGTATTTATAGGAAAAGCGTTGCGACGGCGTCAAGTTGTGGTCGCGACACCGTCACCATGTCGAATCTTCTAGATTTGGTTTAATTCGGTTACGTCCTGACGCTGTCGTCAAATCCATGACGCCATCACTCAAAAGATTACTTCGGCGTCGCTTTATGCGTGCGACGACGTTTCCACGCTCTGTATGCACGATTCTTCAAGATAAATGGTGTAGAGTCGTAGTCTTGTTCGTTTCTTCTCCAAATGAGCCCAAGTCATGTGTATTTCCTCCAAATGCCATCCAAGTGCTAAAAACCCGAAAACAAATAATTAAGCACATAATCTGGGCATATTTGCATGATTTAGGGGGTTAAATGACCTCAAAATAGTGTATAAAATGACACCTCATCATCTACTCATAAGATTCCTATCAAGTGAGATTTTAAATTCTTGTCAATTAGCTTTCTCGTAGTTTATCTTTTCTTTGTTCCCTTTGTTTTGTAAATCTCTCTTTCGTTCACCATCATGATGTATGAAAGACCACCAACCAACCCCTTTCAAAACCCACCACGAAACATAACCTTCCCATTCCAAAATAATACCTTGATGTTCCAACAACATCAAGATGAATATATCTACGATGCGTGGACTCGTTTCAAAAACTTAATCCAAAGAGTCCTTCATCATGGCCTCGATTTATGGTCCCTTGCTCGTTTCTTTTATGATCATGTCGATAATTATACCCAAAGGGAACTTAACTATGCAACAGGTGGGAACCTTATGGGATTAAGTGTTGAAGAAGCATGGGAAACCATTGAGGATTATGCTCAATGCGATAAACAGTGGGAAAACCCAACTAGCACTATTTTTGACCAAACAATAGCAGATTTGAAGGCTCAATTAGTTAGGAATGAGGTGCTTAAAGTTAAGATGCCTAAGTGCATGTCATGGTTAGATGCATATGATGAGCCTATATGTGATCTAGATATGATGGAGGATAAGGTGGATAATCCAAGCGCACAAAGTACCTCACAAGTCCTCCCATCATTTGAGGTATACCCACCGCCCGTGACTTACCCGAAAGAAGTAGAAAAGACTTTAGGAACCCCTATAGAGGTAGAACCTTTGGACCATGAAACTAGAAGATTTAGGCTTGAATACTTGTAGTCATGACCTTTTTCTTAGTTCTAGGGAAGTTCCTTGTTTTGATGAACCGAAGCCTCAACCAAATCCCTTACCTAGTTGTCCATCCTTAGATGTAAGTCTAGGAGACGAAAGAGGCCCCGAACTACCAATCAAACCACATAGTCCGGATAATTTTAGGATGAAGGTAGTACATAATTTAACCATTCATACACCACCTTCACCTCATGCGGCGTCTTTCTACCCCAAGGACGTGTATTGCTACTATCACCCATGTATAGATGACCCTAAGAAACATTATAGATTTGAACCAGGTTTACTAAGATCTCTAACTAAGAGTTTTTCAGATTTGGAGGAGATAGAGAATGATTTCTTAGGAGAAGGATTTAGTTTACCCATTGGACCAAAAGAGTTAGAAAAGGATAGGATTAAAGAAATACACCATTTAGAGCATATAACTCAACAACCACTTTTTCAACATATGGCTCCTTCTCACCACAATGGTGTGTACCGTTCCTATCACCCGCACTTAACCTTAAGTGTAGGGGAACCTCCCCTTTTATCTGTTAAATAAGGGTAGAGTCAGGCTCGTGACTCGAACAAAAACATACGTTTATTGGGAGGCAACCCAATTCTTTTATTCATGCAAATTAGGTGTGCCGTGTGTTTTAATTCTCTATTGTTCATTTTAAATGTTTGAATCTCATGTAATCATGCTTTGTTTTGTCTTTAATCTCGTCTTAATTGCAATCAAAGGTATTTTGCATCAAATAAGTGTAGGGGAAATATCCGGTTTTTAAGAACCATTCAAACATATTAAATAAATCATTTAGATTAATTCGCGTCTTGTGTGTCTTGTATGTCATATGATTGTACTAATCAATTTTATGGTTTATGCAGTAAAATTTACAGAAAATAACTAATAGGATACTTCTGCAAAAAAAAAAATTCTAGAAAACGAAGAAAATTTTATTTACAGAGTCTGGAGCTGGTATTCGTCTGTCAGGATATTTTCTGACGGAGTCAATAGGCACAGATACAATAAATTTCGTATTTTATTGAATTTTTAAAAAATTAAAAAATAACTTTTGTATAATTTTTAGAATTTGTAACTTTTCTAAAATTTGCAGAAAACCACAATTGTATTAGTACAATTCATTACATCTTTTTGCTTCGTATAGTACTAAACCTAAAAATTTGTAGTATTTTATATCACTTTATCCCGTCCGAGAATTTATTTTACGCGTGGGTAGTTGTTTCTTGTCTTTGTTGCGCAGGTTATATTTGATGAAGAGCCCAAAAGCTCTTAGGATTTTCACTTGGACGATTCTTAGATGACGATTTAGCCGGTTTATCTCGTTTTTTTCTCCAATATTGAGCAAAACTAAGGGAGTACTAGTCTCTTTTGCTTGTTTTAATTTCCCTTTATTCGTTTTTCTGGTACTTATAGAACATTGGAGACAATGTTCAAAATAAGTGTAGGGGGGAAATAGAGCCTTAGAAACTATTCTTTCATTTTCATTTGCTTTGTCCTTGAAAAGATGAGTAATATATCAAAACGTAGCGTAGACGGTAATTTTGACCAAAATTATTTTTTTTATGGCACATACCGATGAAACTTGGTATTAATAGCATCTCATGGATAGTTAGTTGTATAACTAGCACAAAAACCCTACCACTCAAAAAAATTCTACCCAAAAATGTGGGGTTCGCCTTTAGATCTTTAGAAATAAATTTTAACCTTTAGGTTGTTCGAGTTAAGGATTTGAGCAATCATGTGTGTCACATTCATGGATTTGATCGTGCATATGTGGTTTTGTCGCCTTTTCCGAAGCATTGGTATCGGTTAAGATTATGAGAGTGTACCGGTAGTTTACTAAATTCTAGAACTTGCTTTAGTGATGCATCCCGAGACCGCGTTATTAGGATTTGCTAAATGATAAGAGGCACTAGGATTAACCCTTGTTTTAAACCTGTATTTTATATGGTTATTATGGTCACCTCGATCATATAACTACCCCCACACCCTTGCTTTGCACTCGCTTTTAGTGCAAGATACCCCTAGTAAAACCCTCTGAGCCTATCCTTTTCGTTTTCCTCTAATTATGTATTACGGGACGACCAAAAGAGGATTCTTAGGAATTCCTGAATAGACTATTCCGGAAGTATGTAGTAGTTGAAATTTGTTACCTCACACTAATTGTTACACCCAAATCACCTTAGCCTTCCTTGTATGTACTCATTTTTAGTACATTATTGTTATCACCTTTGTTTAACCCTAGTTAATTATTTGAGTACATGGTTGCTAAGCCAAGTCATTATCCTTATATATACAGTTTTGGGACGATTAGAATTCATGATAGTATTTATTTTACGAAGAAATAGGGAAGAAAAGTTATGTCATTACCCCCAAGTTTGTCTAATATTCTCCATGTTATTTTGATCCTTCTAATTCGGGTCATTAGTTAGTATTAAGTCATCAACTCAAGTGTAGGGGTATATCTATTATTATGTTTATGCAAATGGCAGGGCAAAAGTATATGAAAAAAATAGAAAAAAAAGAAAAAGAAAAAGAAAGAAGAAGAAAAAAAAATCGAAAAAAGTAAAAAATGTATGGGCTTCCATTTTGCTTATGTTTATGTTTATGTCAAAATAGAG
>BQNB010057163.1:24534-38336 GCA_026074375.1 Tanacetum coccineum
TCCTTTTGATCCGATGATAGACTCAATATCCTTAATGCACCTGTCCATGTTGTAGCCCATAGTTTGGCCTACATCATGAGTTCAAGAATAGAACCTCCTGCCTTGCGTTTAAATGAACCCGAATTAGAACTATTAATAGATGACGTCCCATGTTTCTTGCTAGCACGAAGCTTATTAGAGAGGGATTGAACACATTCGTCAATCCCTTTCGGATTGACCTCCTCCAACTTCTCCTTATCCAAAGGCCTTGGAGTAAACCCGGGGGGAAATAATGGATCAACACTTTCAGAATTGCAAGATAATTGGTGATGATTATTTTTTAACAAATCATAAATACCAAAAGGGTCTTCGGATTATGGCGCGTTCTCTCTTGGTTTGTCCTCGTCAACATTACGATGAGTAGAGTCAACATGAACAAAATTAATAACATGATCCATTTCGTGCATAAAACTCGACTCAGAAACCCTGTCAACATCATTCGAGGCGTCAAAATTCTGAGAATTATTACCTTTTGGTTCCTCTTCGTCAGATGAAACATCATCATCATTGTCTTCCTCAAAGTCAAGAGACCATGCATCCAATTCCTTGACACGAATCCAAACCGCCTTTCCTTGAACTATAAGTTTACGCTTATCATTAATAATCACGTCCATCCTAGTTTTTAAACACAAATGCTTACAAGAAAAGGAGTTATGTCCAGAATCTTCCCATTCCACCAATTCTCCCCAACAAGACGCAATTTTCTTAAAAGAATTAGGTGTCCAAGCCTTAATAGGGAGACCTTCAACCGATACCCAAACAATGCGTTCATCAATGACAAAAGAGTTATCCGCCTGTTTGATTGTGGGTTCTCTTTGCCCAATGCCCACCTTGAAAACTGGAGACTTGCATTTTGTCTGATTAGAAAAGACGAGTTGCTACAAATATTTAGGTTTTGTTTCTCTACACCACATTTAAATTAAAATTACTTCTGAAATATTTTTTGAGCTTCTATTTTTCAAACCAATTTTATTGGATTGATATGTCACACTATTCATATTTATTTTAACACCATCAAAATTATGCAGCGAACAGTAATCAGGGGCGTTACATCATAATATGATAACACAAGATATAAGAGAACGACCTGTATATGAGTCGTCTAAAAGTCTCGTTGATACATTAAAATTTAAATAAGTTTGCAACACAACACAACCATAGTTTTAATTCAAAAGACAAATCATAGTTTTAATACACGTCAACAAGATGAGTTCAATGCAATAAAATCCAATGGAATGTAACCCTCATGAGATGTTACAAATGAGGTCCACACTTGAAAGTGTGGATTCCACACTAAATTATGAATTTTTCCACACTCAAAAGTGTGGACTATTATTTACAACAAATATAAGTGTGGAAACATTTTACTTGTTTAAAATTTCTTCACACATATTTATGTAATCATTTTTTTACACATTTATATGTGTTAATAAACTCAAAATATTTTCCACACCTTTTTAAAGTGTGAAAAAAAGTGTGGTAAAATGACATTTTGTTTGTAGTGTAAATATTGAAGCACACAATATTTTTTTCCAATAAAAGTATCATGTTGTGAAGCAATAAAGTAAATAACAATAAACAATAACAAGAAGATAGAGAGAATGGAGAATTATATTATTCATCTCACAATAGAGTTATGTATATATAGATACAAGATAGAGTATTCCACAAGATACAATTATAATGAGATAACTACGAATAATAAAAGATATGGACATCCATTCCTTATTTATCCATAACACCCCCCTTGGATGTCTATTTGAGGAACATGCCTCGTTAAAACCTTACTAGATAAAACCCGATGGGACAAAAATCTAGTGAAGGAAAAAGAGTACATAAATCCTTTATACGCCCGGGGATGTTGCCTCATTAAAAACCTTGCCAAAAAACCCTGTGGGGACAAAACCATGGTCAAAGGGAAAAAGAGTGCAACGCATATGTTCTCTCCCCCTGATGATCACATCACTTAAGCTTATTTAGTCTCTGAAATGCACATTAAAGTGTCTTGATAGAATCAAGTGAATAAATATTCTCTACACTTGTTGTTCGCATATCCATACGTCATACATCTTGTTCAAGTATATCATCAAACTTTACAAGTTATTCATTACCAACACCATGTATGACCACTTGCGAAAATTTAATGGTTCATATACATTTTAGTATGACATATCTAAATCGATATTATGATGATCATCTTTATAAATCAAGGGAGTCTTTCTAACATCATGTGAACTCATAAACATGAGAGTTGTTTATCCATACAAAGATATAACTTTGTCTTGTTTCAAATTCAATTTCTATGCATCCAATCAATTTTACAATCATAAAATCAAATTTTATGAAACTTAAAACATATCCAAATCCATATCTCTTTAAAATGTATCATAGGAAAAATTCTTTATTTGGCACACCAATGTGATTATAACACATATGCCCAAAACATAATTAATTCAATACAATCAAGTAGTGTTCTCGATAACTTTTCTTATACATTAAAATTCACTAGCATGCTTCATACATTTTATATCTTGTACTAAAATAACATCACATGAGCTCTATACATTTATCTTTTAGACGCATAACGATTACTTATTATATTACCAGACTCATAAAATATTAATGCATGATTTGATCCACCACATGAGAACATGTCTCCTTATAACCATGTCTCGTTACAAGAGACTTTAATATTTCATTATTTCTTTGTGTCTTTACATCTTTTGGCCGCTCATTTAAACATCTGCACTTCCTACATGTATGCTTCCATGATCCTCACCATGATTTTAGCGCTATTTATTTATTTACATAATCATCACCATGTCCATTATCTTATATAATACTATCGACATCGATTCATAACTTTTCGATTCCATATTCTACTAGACATCGCATTATATCATTTATTGAGATCTCATAGTTTTTTTACGTACCCGGGGTTTTTAGTTACCTTCATGTCTAGTGTCTCTTTAAGAGACTATTATGGGGTCTTTATTACCTCGATTTGACCATCTTAACTTTCTTGCTCCATTTTATTAATTCATTTGAGGATTTTAATTGGAATCGATTAGTCTATCACGTTCTCACTACCATTTTATGGTTCTTACTACTGGGACAAACATTGTAATTAGAGCACTAGCAGCGTATATATTATCTAGTCACTTTAATTAGGTCACTTAACTTGTCTGGCAATTACTAGATCTGGAATATAAATTATCCCTTGAACTTCAAGTTCATATTCATTATTTTCAGGATCATCATTTATATTATCTTAATTCATTCCAAATTCCTCGATGCTCATTTCTCCCTGAATGAATTATCAGTCTCAACATCTCATTTTATGCGTTGTGATGGATTTACTATAATATATATCGCACATTTACAATATTTCACATGGGAACTATATAGCTTGTGACCCAAAACCATTATAACGGGGAAGATTCATTATAAATTATTGGCAAGATGCGAATTTATATGTTATAACACGCCCCATAAACTAAAACTTTTATTCTCATAATTATTGGCTTTGCAATCAACTGAAAACGTTTTATAAACGTTTCAACAAAAGCAATTCGCGTATGAACATGGGCTACCTTTAAGTTCAACACTTATTCCAATAATCGCCAAATACTTGAAAGTATTCACCATAATTCTCAATAATTTTATTTGGAAAACCGTGCTCGTATTTTATAAATCGAGCATTAATTACGCCAACTTTAAGTTGCGTATTGGTGATCATTTTGACGATGCATCGATTTTAAAACTCAAAATGATCCACATGACGGATGTATAGGCCTACATACATTCCCTTTATATTATTTCCAAAATTTTATCAGACAAAGTCCTTACTTTAATTTGGTGATGATGAAGTTCTTTTATATATTCACATCATCATTGACTCGGAATGGTCTAACCAGTCATGCCACATAAACTTGAGGTTCTATAAAAATGTATAACAATAACATGAAGTTATGTTATTTGATTCTCTATAGGGAATCATTATAGAACTTGAGGTTCCATATATATTTTTATTTCAAACATAACATAAGGTTATGATATTGATCATTTTGAAAGAATAATATTACAACTTGAGGTTCTGCTTATTTTTCTTTAACATAACATGAGGTTATGTTATTTTGATCTTTTTATTTTTTATCTTGCAACTCGAGGTTGCCAACCGTTTTGTGAAATCTTGGCTCATAAACAACTAGTTTATGACCATATGTGCTTCGATTGCATTTGACTTTTTTTATAAAGTCGAATAGTATGAAGAGTTTAATACATCATCACATTTATACATTTGTTTTTCAATAAAATTTATATAAGCACTTGTATGCTTTCGCATAGTTTAATACAAAATTACATTTAAAGCTTCAAATGTAATATGCCATCAGTATATAGCGTTATCAATGAATTAAACATGTTTTATACTTGCGAAGTTGCCTCGTGACCAAATAAAGTCAGATGATAAAAGCACACATATATTATAAACTTAATGGCACATTTAGAGTCAACCTTCATAATAATACTCATGAGGATTAGTTAACATGTTTTAATGTTACACAAAAATGACTTCTCATACTTAGAACAATAGTGTATATTTATGATACCTTCATCCTTTGCATATCATCATTTTTGCTTATTCTTGCTATATCATAGAACTTCTAGTAGAGCAAATTCAATTCGACAGATTTGATGATAACTACCGATTTTAAATTTTAAACTAAAAACTTTGCGTAGCACCAATAAATAACTGTATCTTCACATGGCCGAGTTCATTCACTAATTTATTATCTGACATCGTATGTGAACCAATATATAACGAGGTTTAAATCATGTCAAAATATTTGGTGTCAAGTATTTCTCATATATCAGATACAACGAACTTAATGTTATTCATATATGCATATAGCAGTTTACTAGTAACACAAGAAAACATATGTATCAACTTGCTAGATCAGTCACATTAGAGGCAGATGAGTAATCATTACTATATGATGGTGCGTTTGGTAGCTGGGTTTATGTGGTTTTGGGCTCAAAGTTACCCAAAATTCATTGTTTGGTATAGTGTCTTTGGGCTCACGCGCTTGTATCGTTCCCAATTTCTAATTCTAGGCAACTACATGGGTTTTTGACTATCTATCATAATAAAGTACATCTTTTGACTTTCCAAAAATTCTCAACCATACGATACTCGTTCCACTTTCATTCTTTGTTTAAAAATAATATATTTTAATTCAATCAATTTATAAAATATATATATATTTAAAATAATAATTAATTTTCTCTCTTTTTATTTACTTTAAAACATTTCTCAAATCCAAATTCTATTCTAATCTCACTTAGAAACCAAACACACCCTTAATTTACGCAACTTTCATTTATCACGTCACATGCAATCAATCAATCAATATTTTATTGCAAAATATAAGAGTAAGTAATTTATAATACATTACTAGTATTTACTAGTGATAAAAGTATTCTTAATTATATATAAACAAAATCATGGCTGATATTTATCGCATTCGGACAACCAAATAAATAAAACATCCAATATACTTTAAGGTATTCATAAAGAGCTGCGAATATCAAAACATCCTCAAAATATTTGCCCCAAAATATTTCACATAACCATATTTTTTTTTGAACAGCAACTTTATTAGAAACAACTAGCAAGACGCTAGAATTACAAAGAAAGGAGGTGAGGGTGTTGAATCCAACTAACCCAACTCAAAGTTTTTTTTCCTCTAGCAACATACCAATTAAAAGAACGAAAAACAATGTCATCAAAAATAAAACTTTTACGAGGTTTGGAGCTCGCAAAAAGAAGTTGATTCCTATAGGACCAAATGCTCCACCAATAAACATAGAACACGCCTTCTAACACGCCTTTTAACTTAGAGCCGAGCCGGATAGACTTGAACCACAAGAGCCAACCATCATAATTATCAAAATCGTATAGAACCAGATCCCACCAACGACAAATGAGCTTCAAAACCTCTTTAGCTACCTGACAACCGAAAAACAAATGAGAGGACGACTCGGAATCATTGTTACACACCGGACATTCCACGGAGGGGACGAAGATATTCCTGCTCATCAGATTTAAACGAGTAGGGATACGATCTTGAACAAGCTTCCAAACGAAGACATTAACCTTAATCGGGATGCTTTTAACCCATCGTGTAGGAATATTCTCCTTGGGGAGGAAAGTCTCGTCTAGAACCGATCTCACATCCTTAACTTGAAAAACTCCTTCGCCATTTAAATCCCAAAAGCACCTATCCTCCATGTTCGAAAGAGAAACCGAATCAAGAAGATTCGTAAGCTGCTCAAGCTGCTGAGCTTCAGGACCCCCCCGAGTCTGGCGACGAAAAGAAGCTGTGAAAGGAGCATTGAGCTTATCTGCAACTGAGCAATCTTTATTGACTTCTAAAGCGAATAGACGGGGAAAAGAAAGCTTAAGCTGATTATCTCCAATCCAAAGGTCATTCCAAAAGCTGGTACGCAAACCGTTACCCACCCGAATTTTACAATGAGATACAAGATTAATACCTTTATCGTTGAGGGCTTTGACTTCTTTGATAATAGTACCCCAAGGAGAATTGTAAGCAGCAGAAATGGGATGAGAGCTTGAACCATGAACCGCAGCAATAACACGAGACCATAAAGAGTTGTCATGAGAAAGAAAACGCCAAACCCATTTGAAGATAAGAGCCCGGTTGAGAGCGAAAAGACTAGATACACCTAAACCGCCAAATTTCTTAGAAGCAAGAACCTTGGTCCATTTGATCCAAGCGATTTTTCTATCGCCATCTTTAACTCCGTAAAAGAAATCCCTACGAAGCCTTTCCATGTGGTTAAGAACCAGTTTAGGGACCTTATAAATCGACATGTTGTAGATAGGGGTGGAGCCAAGGACCGATTTTAGGAGAGTTAGACGACCACCTATGGAAAGAGTATTAAGTTTCCATTTAGACAATCTCTTAATCATTTTGGCAATAGTCTCGTCCCAAGCCTTGAGATTAGCCATATTATCGCCAACTAATATTCCCAAATATCTAAAGGGAGTTTTCATAGTAGAACATCCAATGAACTTAGCCGCCTCAATCACATGATTATCGCAAATACCAACACCAAGAAGTTGACTTTTCTGAAAATTAATTGTCATGCCGGAAAGAATAGAAAAGCAACGAAGAATATGCATGATACCCTTAAGGTTATCTTGAGACCATTCGCCGATAAACACCGCATCATCAGCGTAGAACAAATGTGACAAAGTGAGAGAGGAGTCGAACTTGTAACCTTTAAAAGTACCAGCTTCAACAGCCCGATTGAAAGACAAATGAAAAGCTTCCATGATGAGTAAGAATAGAAAAGGAGCTATAGGATCCCCTTGTTTTAAGCCACGAAACAAATGAAACTCAGTAGTCGGACTCCCGTTAACAAGAATAGAAGACTTACCAGACTTTAAGCTTCCGCGGATCCAAGAACACCATTGAGGACCAAAACCAAAAGAAGTAAGAACGTCTTCCAAAAAATCCCATCTAATAGAATCATAAGCCTTGGCGAAATCAACTTTGAAAATCATAGCCTGCTGTTTTTTGACTTTACACCGAGCTAATACCTCGTTAATTATAAATGGGCCGTCTAGGATCTGCCTATTAGGTAAGAAAGCAGACTGAACATCGAAAATAAGATCTGAAATAACCGTAGAGAGCCGAGAAGCCAAAATCTTGGTAACTACTTTATATAAACAACCAATTAAACTGATTGGACGATAGTCACAAACCCTCTTAGGATCTAGGATCTTAGGAATTAAGGCCACAAATGAAGAATTACACCCGATAGCGAATTCACCATGATCAAAGAACCATAAGACCTCAGAACAGAAATCAGTCCCAACTACGGTCCATTATTTGCAAAAAAAATCGAAAGTAAAACCGTCCGGTCCGGGGGATTTATCCACACCACACCCCCAAACAGCGCTTCGAATTTCGTCTGTCGAAATACGAGTTTCCAAATCAGCTACTTGTTCACTGCTAAGACGATTAGGGAATTGGAAATTGATCCTACCTTTTCTTGGACCAGGGTCTTGAAATCTGTCGGCAAAATGATCACGAAATTCTTTTTTAACCAGAATAGGATCTACTACCCAATCTCCATCTACCATGACACCTTTTACAGAGAGGTTAGCACGCTTTTTATTAATGATCGCGTGAAAGTATTTAGAGTTCTCGTCCCCCTCTATAGCCCAACGGACTTTTGCCTTTTGCATAGAATCTCGATGTTTAGACTTATGGATATCTTGAATTTGTTTCATTAATTCCATTCGGGAAAGGAGCAGATCATCTGTAACGCCTCCTTGATCCAAGGTTTTATCAATATCTCTTAATTTAAGATTTAGATCACGAGATTGTCCTTCCTGTTTTTCCTTAAAATCCTTAGTCCACTTACGAATCTCCACTTTCAACAACTTTAACTTTTTTTTGAATCTGATCATTGCATTTGAGTCATCGAGATTAAAAGACGCCCAAGAACTCGAAATCATCTCGTCAAACCCAGGAAGATCTAACCAAGAGTGGAAGAAACGAAAAGGGGTAGGTCCAAAATCAGAGTGAACCTCCTTTAATAGAATAGGCCTGTGGTCTGATAAATGTCGGTCCAGACACACGGCTGATAAATGGGGAAAGAATGAAAGCAATCCGTTAGAAAGAAGAAAACGATCTAACTTACTCATCTTTGACGCCGAGGGGTGAGCCCATGTGAAGGAGTATCCTTCCATTTGAATATCAATAAGACCCGAGCTGGAAATGAAGGAATTGAACAAATCGGCTCCTTGTTTATTGAAAGTCGAACCCCACCGTTCGTCTATACTTCTAACCTCGTTAAAATCCCCCATAACCAAACACTCTCCTTTCCATCTGATAATAAGAGAAGAGAGGTAATTCCACAACAACCGTTTAGAAGAGCGTACTTGAGGAGCATAAACCGAAATAAGTAAAAGTTTCATGTTGTTTGGAATCCACGTCCCGTACAAAGCAACGAAGTTATCTGAAATTATGTGATTATCCTTCTTAAACATATTGGTGTCCCATATACATATGATTCCACCTGAATTACCACACGCTTCGCTTACAATGTGATCGAAACAATAATTACCCCATAAATACTTAGCATCCAAAGTTGAGATATTCTCCATCTTAGTTTCCTGTAACGACAAAAAACTAAGTTTATGTCTATAAGACATCTCCTTGACCCAGTCTTTCTTGGCCTTGGATCCTAGGCCTTGGACGTTGAGAGAAAGACAATTCATCGGAAAACACCTAGTTCTCCTTGAGTTCCAATAATTTTCTCCATGTCTTTAACACAACCTTCCATAGAAAAACCCATGGTTTGGCCCACCGTGATCATTTCTTCAAGAATTTCCAAAATTGAGCCACCTTCCTTGCTTTTTGATACTGCTGATGAGTTAACATGAGGGGCACTATTCGCAGACATCTCACCTTCTTCCAAAACTTTCGAATTGCTATTTTCCGACTTACCAGAAAGATGATTATACTCAACAGGGTCAGTCTCCTTATTGTTAGCTTTGACGTTCAGAGCAGGTGTGAAGCCCGGTGGGTATGGAACACTGGAATCTGACTTTGACGCTTTACCCTTTTTAGTTCTTTTATTGAGCATACCATAAATATTAAAAGGGTCTGAGGAAGTTGCCTTAGCCATGAGAGGCACTTCATTTTGGTTATCTGGTCCCTGCGCAGCCTGGTCACCGTCATAATCTCCAAAGACCGTATCCGACACAACCTCACTTTCACTTTCCTCCTCGTTATCAAATGCCCTATTATCCATGTCATTAGCCTTGACTGACTCGTCGTCCAAGCTTACCTCGTTTACTGGTACAGTTTTAAAAGATGGAACCCACGTGAAGAGCTCTTTAGCCCGAACCCAAAAGACTTTCCCTTTAACGATGAGTTTGAAACTCTCTAAAATATTCTCCATGTGACTTGTCTTGATGCATATACGCTTTCTCGCAAATAGGGTATCATTCTCTTCCTCTAAATCAACCATCTCGCCCCATATGGAACCAATTTTTTTAAACGTGGGATGAGACCAAGCATTTAGAGGGACACCTTCAATGTCTACCCAAACAATTCTCTCCTTAGCAGCAAAGTCTAATTGAGCGTTTCCAATGTGGCTGAACCACGAGGCAACCCCTACATGTTGTAACAGGTTCGCCTTTGCCTTAGGTGAGTTTAATTCGATCATTACCCATAATCCTCCTAGATAAACAATATGAGTATTATGGAAACCCTCATTGGATAACAGAACCTGCATATTATTGATGGATGTGACTTGACGAACTTCGCCCATCACACAATTGTCAAGATCTCTACTGACCAAACAAGAGTCGTCTATCACCAATGAAGGTTTCAATAGATATGGTGGAGACGAGACCTTCTCTTTAGGGATGGCATTGGGTTGAACGTATTTCGGCCTTGACATAATACCAGGTATCTGTTTGGGAGCAGGGGATACAACTGGCCTATCGAACCGAGCTCGATTAGCAGAGAGATGAAAACGTCCCATCCATATAGTGTTAAGGTTCTCTACCAGACGATCCAAATTAGAAACCTTAATGAATCGAACAAAAGCGAAGCGCTTCCCTGATTTGGACCTTTTATTTGGAATAAACACATCTATAACTGTTCCGTAATCATTACATACCTTCCACAGATCCTTGCTTGTACACTCCTCGGAAAAATTAGTAATAAAAACTGATTTTGAAATCTTGGCAGTTTGATCGAGTTTGGATTGAAGAGAGTTCTGATGATGGAATCCCATAACGAAGACGATGACCAAACTGGTAGGATTTAGGCCAAATACAAAACGAAACTACAAAAACACAGATTAAAGGACAGCGAATATAAACCAAACGATACAATGTACTACCTTTGATGTCCCACTTCTGTTGTCCCGCCTCTGGTGTCCCACCTCGAGGATGTACCACCTATGGCGTCCCAACTATAGTGTCCCATCTTTGATATTCCATTCGAATCGCCTTGAAAATGAATTGAAAGTTTTTTTTTTTGATTGAATAAGGATCTAGGGATATGAATTTGATTGGGGATTAAATCTTTGTACACTTTATTGACCCCTTTTTGTCATCTTCTCTTGGTTCATTTCTTCCAAAGGCATGCCGACTCAAAAGCTGTGTATTTGACCTTTTTAGTTGTTTTATAATTTATTTGGTTAGTTTATATTATTTGTTTTTGTGTTTCGAATATGTCTTTATAATATTACAAAAATAAATATAGAAAATTGAAATAGAAAACAACAAACACTCTAACATGTTTTTTAGTTTTGCAAAATGAAAAACAGAAACACATGTTTCTCTAACTAAACGCATTTTCTAAATTTTCAATTGTTTTGTGGAGATGAAAACCTCATCCTTTTTTCTACAAAACAGAAAACAGAAAATGATGAAAAATGTTCTCCAACTAAACGCAACCTAAGGGTGTGTTTAGTTGGAGAAAAATATCTCATTTTTTTAGAAAATTTTTCATTTGAGAATGGAAAAACCAAAAACTTGTTTAGTCGCATTTTTTTCTAATATTTTTCAAAAAAAAGATAATTTTCATTTCCCAATTTTAAATAGAAAAACAGAAAATCACATTTTACTATTCTCCATTTCTCAAAGAAAAAATACAACTTTCATCGGTTTTCAAAATTCTCAACTCTTCTTTAGAAAAGAAAAACCATTCTATTCTGTAAGAATTTAAAAACAAAAAAACATGAAAATTTTTCTACAACTAAACGCCACCTAAACTCTCTCATTTACCTATATCAGTGGAAGCGTCTACTCTTAGTCAAGCCCAACTAATCTCTTGATTCCTAAAAGAGCGTATCTGATGATATCTATTAGCTTTTACTTCGTGTCCAAATAAAAGCCTCCTTACTTGGCTACCGAACTAGAAAAACGCCTAAAATCTTTTGTTGTCGTCACTCTTGACGCTAGGGTTTTAAGATATCTTTTTATCACATCCGATTGACTAGTTCTTTCCACGTTTCTTTTCTTATATTTTGACTTACCCATACACATAACCCCATTTACTTTCTTATTATACTAACAAGTCATATTCTCGGATTGGGGATTCGTGGGTCGATTGTTTCTGAAGCTGCTGCGAGTCTTGGATGTTCGGTGATGAAGACTCCGTTTAATTACTTGGGAATTATGGTAGGAGGGAATATGTCTTTGGTTAAATCTTGGGATGAGACGGTTCACAAGCTCACGAAAAGACTTTCCAAATGGAAGCTTAAAACTCTGTCTATAGGTGGCCGCCTCACTCTCCTTAAATCGGTTCTTGGCTCCACTCCGATTTACAACATGTCTATATTTAAGGTCCCGAAGACAGTTCTTAACAAGATGGAAAACCTTCGTAGGAATTTTTTCAATGGTATTCAAGAAGGAGATCGAAAGATTACGTGGGTTAAGTGGCATACTGTTCTCGCAGCTAAGAAATTCGGAGGCTTAGGGGTTTCTAGTTTTTTTGCCCTTAATAGAGGTCTTCTTGCGAAGTGGGTTTGGCGCTTCCTTTCACAAGATAACTCTTTATGGTGTCAGCTTATTTCTGCCATTCACGGATCAAATATTACAGATCTTTCTACTGCGTATCCTTCAACATGGAATTCTATAATCAAAGAGTTTAATTACCTCAAGGTTCAAGGCGTTGATGTTTTCTCCCATTGCAAGATTAGGATTGGTAATGGGTTGCACACTCGGTTTTGGAAGGATCTTTGGATCGGTGATTGCACTTTATCAGGTTTGTTTCCTCGTCTGTTTGCTTTAGATACAGAGAAAGATATATCGGTAGCCGGTAAACTCCAGTCCCCTCTTGTTTCTTCTTTTCGCCGTAATGTTAGAGGAGGTATTGAAGAACAACAGCTTGAGCATCTTGTAGCTTTACTCGATTCTGTTATTTTGTCCAACTCGAATGATAGATGGTTTAGTGATTTGAATGGAGACGGGGTCTTTCGTGTTAAAGACGTGAGGAATTTGTTAGATGAGTTCTTTCTTCCTAGGGCGGATATTCCTACGAGGTGGGTTAAAAATATTCCGATTAAAGTTAATATTTTTGCTTGGAAACTTGCTCTTGATCGTTTGCCTACTCGAGCGAATCTCGTCCAAAGGAATGTCGTTACTGAATCGCAGTCGTGTCCCTTGTGTGATGCGATTCTTGAAGATACTTCTCACTTATTCTTCAATTGTTCTTTGGCTAGAGATGTGACGAGATTATTATGTCGCTGGTGGAATTTGGGAGTGCAAACTTTTTCATCGTATGCAGAATGGCTCGTTTGGTTCAATTCGGTTCGTCTTGCTTCTAATTTGAAGGTTATTTTGGAAGGCGTTTTTTATGTTACGTGGTGGAGTTTGTGGAATTTCCGGAACCAATTACTTTTCGCGAGTAAAAAGCCTCGTAAAGAGTCCATTTTCGATGATATTGTTTTACGATCTTTTTGTTGGTGTAAAGCTAGAGGTAGTTCTAAGTTAAGATAGGATAGTTGGATTTTTTTTATTTTTTTTTTGGGTAAAAGGGACGATTCCCCGGTAGTGTTTCTTGCTAGTGTTTCTAATAAAGTTGCCGTTCAAAAAAAAAAAATCTCAAAAACTAGATTAAAAAACTAGAAATCACCTTTCTAATATTTTGGGGTATTACAGGATACCACATAGCTCAACCGACCAAGCTCAGGATACCACAAGT
>BQNB010057164.1:0-14539 GCA_026074375.1 Tanacetum coccineum
ATACTCGGGTTTTGGCTTAAACCCGCAAATTTTTAAAAAAAATGGACCAAAAGTGTTATACCCGGTAAAAATAGTGGACCAAAATTGTAGTTTTCTCTAAGAAAAGTGAAAGAGAGAAATAGTTAGATATGGAAAGGCTTCATGACTTTGCTTTAGGAGGTAGGAGATTCACAACATATGATAGAGAAGGATCTAAATTAAACAAACTTGACAGATTCCTTGTCTCTAGTAATTTTTTTAGTTTAATGCTAAAGTCAAGACCCTTTTGTCGAGAAGTGTCTGATCATTGCCCTTTAATGTTATTAGAAGACCCGAAGGACTTCGGCCCAAAATGCTTCAAAGTATTTAATCACTGGATGGAGGAGGATGGTTTTAACAAGGTGATAGAAGCCTCGTGGGCTAGTGGTGACTATAGGGGTTCAACGGATATTGTCTTAAAAAATAAGCTTAAGCAGTTAAAGGTGGATATTAAAAGCTAGTGGCGCGATATTTATGAGAAAAACAGATGCAAAAAGGATATTCATACTCAATTGGATGAATGGGATGCTAAAGCTGAAGCGGGGATTCTCACCTCTTTAGACTGTTTGAAACGTGAGGAAGACCTGATGGTTCTTAACTGTTTAGAACAAAATGAGAAGGACTTACTTAAACAAAAAAGTAGAGTTAAATGGGTCATCGAAGGAGATGAGAACACCACATAATTCCACTCGATCGTGAACACGAAAAGTAGAAGAAATCAAATTAACGGTTTGAATATAAATGGGAATTGGGTTGAGAATCCGAGCACTATTTATTCTGAGGCCATTAACCACTTTTCTAACCGTTTTCATGAGCCTGAACCCAATCGTCCGAAATTTAAATGTGCGCTTTTTCGACAGTTGGATGAGCATGACAGATGCTTTCTCGATTCTTCTTTCACTTTAGATGAGGTTAAAGAGGCTGTTTTGAATTGTTGCTGCTCAAAGTCACCTGGCCCCGATGGTTTGAATTTTAATTTTATTAAACGATATTGGGATTCAATTTCATAAAATACTTCGAAAAGTATGGCTATTTAGCAAATGGGTGCAACGCTTCCTTTATTGTTCTCATCCCAAAGACCTTTGGCCCATTAGATTTGGGAGACTACCGACCTATCAGCCTTATTAGATGCATGTATAAAGTATTATCGAAACTCCTTGCATCTCATTTAAGCAAGGTTATCCACAAGCTGATTAGCCCAAATCAGTCCGCTTTTTTGGCCGGAAGGCAAATGTTGGATGGAAGTCTAATTGCAAACGAAATTATTAATGTTACTAGTAAAGAAAAGCTTAGACTTCTTCTTTTCAAAGTTGACTTTGAAAAGGCATTTGACAGTGTAAACTGGAACTTTCTTATGAACACCATGGCTCAAATGGGTTTTGGAGTAAAATGGCGTAAATGGATATATGCGTGCCTTTCATCAGCTTCAGTTTCTATTCATATTAATGGTTCTCCCTCGAAAGAGTTTCCAATGAAGCGCGGTCTACGGCAAGGGGACCCACTTTCGCCTTTTCTTTTTCTTATTGTTGCGGAAGCTCTGCAAGTTATGATTACTGATTTGTGTAATAAATATAATTATAGGGGGATTTCTCTCTACAACGACGGGGCCAACATATCCCTCATTCAGTACGCGGACGATGCATTATTTTTTGGTGAATTGTTAAAAATAAATGTTAAGCATTTAATTCGTATCCTCGATTGTTTTCATGATGTGTTAGAGCTCAAAATAAACATCTCAAAGTGTAGGTTGTTTGGCATCGGGGTTCCCGTGAGAGACGTCAAGAATAGCGCGAGCCTTTAATTGTTCGCACGGCTCCCTACCATTCTCTTACTCTGAATTGCCCGTAGGAAGAAGTATGAGGAAGATTGCGGACTGGACTAAAGTGATTAACAGATTCTCTAAAAAGCTTGCTTCTTGGAAAGCAAACTTGCTTTCTATAGGAGGCAGACTTACTCTTGTGAAGTCGGTTCTTGGAAGTCTTTCGGTATATTTCTTATCTTTATTTAAGGCTCGTGAGGCAATTATTACTAAACTTGAGTCTATGAGAAGACAATTTTTTAAGGGAATGAAGGAAGGTGTTAAAAAGATGTGTTGAGTAAGTTGGAATAAAATCCTAGTATCCAAGATTGATGGCGGTCTCGGGGTTGGTTATTAAAGCTAAACACATGAGGCTCCTCGGAAAATGGAAATGGCGTTGTAATAATGAGCGAGGGGCGTTATGGAGAAAAGTAATTACTGAAATGCATGGTTCAAGTGGTGGTTTTGACTTGATGGTTGGGCCTAGAAAAAGTAGCACATGGTCTGATATTATGAGTTCGTGTAATAAGATTGAACAATTAGGTGTTCCTCTTAATAACCTGATGGTTCAAAAAATATACCGTGGAACTCAAACTTTGTTTTGGACGGATAACTGGTTAAAAGATTCAGGACCGTTAAAAGATTGCTTTCCTTGCCTCTTTGCTTCGAAACAACATAAATATTGTCTTGTGGCAGATAGATGGGTTTTGAAAGAAGATGTTTGGCAAGGTAAGTGGGCTTGGACTAGGCAACCTAGTGGGCGAGATGTTGGAGATCTTACAAAGCTAGTGATTGACTTAAATGAGCTTACTCTAGATGAAGCTCAATATGATAAATGGGAGTGGGCCTTGACTTATTCTCGCAAGTTTACACTCGCCTCGTTGTGTCGTGCTATTCATTTAAGAGTGAATACAAATGATGTTTCTGCTCCTCTTTTCTCTTGGAACTCATGGGTGCCTCGTAAAGTAAATGTTTGTGCTTGGCGTGTCGCCCTCGATCGGCTCCCAACCAGGTTGAACTTATGCGAACGTGGTATTAATCTTTCTACGTCGGTATGTTTATTTTGTGGGTTGTCTGATGAGTCTCGCGATCATTATTTCTTCTTATGTCCTAAAGTTAAAGTAGTGTGGTTAAAACTTTAGAGCTGGTGGAAAGTCCCTCCCCGATACTCTTTGTGTGAGATCCTTAAAGGAAATTTTGATTTCACTAAAGATAAGTGGACATTAAATCTCTTTCACGATGTGTGCTTGTCTCTTATTTGGTTTGTGTGGAAATGGAGGAATTATATTTTGCATGCGTCGTCAGATGAAGAGGTCTCTTCGGCTCTTCGAGAGGACATATTTCCGTCGATACATAGATTATCTTTGTTGTAGACTTCAAATCGTTCCTCTAAATGTCGCGCTATTTGGTGTCATTGAATTAGAGCTTTGTAGTTCGCCTAAGCTTGGTGTTTGTTTCTTTTTAGTGTATTCTTGGTGTTGTTGCTCGAAATCACAATGACTACGAGTTTGATAGATTGGTGGAAAGTGAATGAGTTTATACAAATATTATAAGATTCTATTTTATTATTATTATATTGTCTATTAATTATGTTGGGCCTACATAAAAAAAATAATAAACTATTTTAATTTGAGGTATGATGTGAGAGAACAAATTAAAATAATGATAGGATGCGTTTGGTAGGCTTAGTGGAATCACTATAGGTATGGGTTCGACTATGAAATGGAATATGAATAGGTATAAGTTTTTCAAAAGTGTTGTTTGGTATATATAAGTTGGATTTGAATCCTTTTATAAGAATTTGAATATTAGAAATATATGTGGTAGTAAAGTTTAAATATTTTAATATATATGTGGAGGAGAAAGAAAAGACAAAAGGGCCCAATGGAATGGGACACCAAAGGTACCCTTCTCCACTACTATGGACCTATGGGTATGCTTTGATAGATTGATTCCCATAGGCATCAACCAAACATATTTAATGAATGTCATTGTCATACCTTTATTCCCATAGGCATGTACCAAACACACTCTAAGGAAGTGTTTGTTTGAGGGGTTTTCTACTGTCGGTGTAGATTGACATTAAAAACATTTGTTTGTTTTAAGTTTTCGGCTGTGAAACAGTGTTTCACACCTTTAGAATTGGGCTTTAACAAAACTTGGCCTCACCCCTTGGAGTTCTGACAATTCCATTGTACTTATTGACTTTGGTTGTATTTTTTTTATTCAAATATCATACGTGTTCGTGCAAAATGATTCTACATGTTTAACAAAAACAGTTTTTTTGACAAAAACATGTATGGCTAGTGGGGTCTTATGTATATTTAATTAATAAAGAATTATAAATCTCATTTCCAAGTTGTATCACAATATATAAAACAAACAAGTTTTATATTTTATTTCTCATCCATCAAACTTGAATTCAAGTTTTAATCTAAATTTAAATCCAAATCCTAAACGTATCTACAAATCAAACGGGCCCTAAAAGTTTGAAAGACACACTTACACCTTTCTTTTATTCTATGGGTATGGATTCATTTTTTCATTTCTAATAATGAGTCTCACTACAAACCAAACATTAGAATCATATAATGATTCTATTACTTGATTTCATTACCATAAAACAAACGGGCCCATAGTTGTACATTATTATTCTTTTGACTCTTGCTTACAGTTATCTTTGTATTTGTGATTTGGCTTTGTCATTTGAGTAAATATGGTATTATAATGTTTCTTTTGAGTATATATGAAATTATCTCTTTCATAATATCTTCGCCTATTAAAAAAAATTAGATAATATAATTTAACATACTTTTTAAGTTTTAGCTTAAGCTAGTGCACCTAATGTCTAACTAATATTATTCCGTAATTAATTTTGAATGGAGAGATATGCATGAGCCATCAATTTTTAATACATCTTATTTATTAGATTATTCAAGAATACATTGTCGGTGTAAGAAAACAATTCATGAAATCAAGAAATGCGTGCAAAAGTCGCACATTAATTATTTTGAATATGATGTTACTTCTAATGATTCTTTCATTATAACATCCATCTATATTTCGCGTATTCATTATCTTAAAGCTGTACATGAAATGGATTTTTTTTAATATTGATTTTCTAATGATTTAGTCACTAAATTTACACTACATTAACGCACATCGAAACGAGTGTTTTTTATTTTTTTGAAAGGCGATGTTTTGTATCTACACTATTTATCTTATAAATTTTATCTCGTGTGTATTCAATAAGATTCAAACTTACAACTTTTTAGGGCGTTTGGCCACTCACGGCATACCGCTTGGCCAACAAGATTTGAGTGAGAGTTACAGGAGTATGAGTGATGATTAAGTGTGAGGGAATGAGAGGATGCGATGCTCAGGTAAGGGTGAGTGAGAAGGCTTCGTTGGATCACCACTATATCCAGCCTAAGGGCAGAACATATAATGAGCTAATATAAACCGTCGCCGCTATGCATGAGTGGTGATCCAACGAAGCCTTTCACCCACACTTAACTACAATTTAAAATACTAACTTTCACCCACACTTACTCCACACTCATATCCACATAAAAAATTGCACATACAAATTAACACTAATATAAACCGTCGCCGCTATGCATGAGTAATCTTCTAGTATATTATGAAAGACACTAAGTCATTCCATATTATCGTGAACAAGCAAGATTACCCGCGCGTTGTTGCGGGCGTTAATTTTTCGCGCGTTGTTGCGGGGCATTATTTTTTTCTATTTTTTTGGTCAGGTTTATTTTTTCGGTCTCATGTTTAATAGTTTGTTTTTTTCTTATATTAAATGACAATCGCGCGTTACTACGGAGCATTTTTTTTCTTATTGTATTTTGTGCGGGTTTATTTTTTAGGTCTCATAACATCACGCCATTGTAGCTTGCACTGTAGCTACAGTGCTTTAAGATGAAGAGTAACTGACATCTCTAATGATATATAGTATAATGCCCGATATAGGTTTTTTTTTTCAATAAAGGGGATTTTTTTTTCCCAGGCCGATAGAAAGTCGTAAATAGTTAAAAATGAGAGTACGTCCCGTAATTTTTTTTCTCTTATTTTTGGCGAAAGAAGGGGGGATTATAAAGTTTTTTTTTGCCGATGAACAGTAACCACCGGGCCGGGCCAATGTGGACTACACTGTTCATTGTTGAACAGCATAGCCGATCACTGTTCATAAGCACTGTTCATTTACACATCTCTAATGACATATATAGTAATTTTCTTAATCTAAGGGTATCTTAGTCGAAGGAACTCGATATGAAGCTAAATATAATGCTGCCCACAATGGTCGGTCGACCATGTGGGTCGCCCAGAGACGCATGAAGGTCGGCTTGTTGTGGCATGAAGGTCGTTGAGGGTCGGTTGAAGCAAAATGAGAGGAACTTGTCGTCGAGATCTCGACCGATATTTCATTTCACTACCAAACAAAAATTGTACCGTTTGTTTGATAAAAAAAACTTTTTTACTTTTTAAAATTTAATCCCTTTACCTAATATGGCATATGCGGTATGCGGGTGTCAGGTTTAGGTCTAGATGGAGGTTACAGTTCCGGTTATGGTTCGAGTGGAAAAACACGTATCTTGATGCGTGCACCGTACTGCTATCCAAACGAAGATGAATTACCTACCGACCTTGTTCCTTCTCTGTGTTGGGCTATATTACGCTATCGATAATCGATAGAGTAACTTGATATGCGAGATGCCCTTACCTTGACATGGCAGGTACAAGATCCTTTCCAACCAGGCTGCTCTATCAAAGGACTATCTCAAAAGCCGGAGAGAATGATTGAATTGAAGCCATGTCTCCCGAGAGAAAATAAACGATCGACTGCTAAAGATCTTGACTAAAGCATTGATAGCTTTGCTTCATTTAACCATTTTATACACAAATTCAAATCACATTCAAACACATTGTATCTATACATTTTTACACATTTTATCTACAAAATGTCTTATGATATATTCTTTTATACATCTTCGGACGATGAAGATGAAGCTAATAACGAGCTTGCATTTTTTTTGGAAGGCTTGTAGTGCGGTTATTGAAGTGTCAAAGCCAAAAATCTCACGAACCCATGTAGACAGGGATCGTTACGGTGCTCATTATCATTTAGCGCGGCTTACTTCTCCGAACACCCACAGTATGACGCAGTAACTTTCCGTACGCGGTTCCTTGGTCACATGATTGATAGTCAAGGAGCAATTGTATGCCAAATTCTCTAAATGCGAATTTTGGATTCCTAAAGTACAGTTCATTGGTCACGTGATTGTTAGTCAAGGCATTCACGTGGATCCCGCCAAGATCGAATCAATAAAATATTGGGCATCTCCTAAGACTCCAACGGAGATTCGTCAATCTTTAGGTCTTACCGGTTATTATCGAAGATTCATCGAAGAATTTTTGAAAATTGCTAAGCCAATGACCAAGCTTACTCAGAAGAAAGTCGCCTTTGAATGGGTTGACAAGCAAGAAGTAGTTTTTTAGACATTGAAGGATAAGTTGTGTAGCGCACCTATCTTAGCTCTCCCTCAAGGAGCTGAGAACTTCATTGTTTATTGTGATGTGTCGCATAAAGGATTGGGTGCGGTATTGATGCAAAACGAGAAGGTAATTGCTTACGCATCACGATAGTTGAAGATTCATGAGAAAAATTATACTATTCATGATTTGGAACTTGGTGCAGTGGTGTTTGCTTTAAAGATTTGGATGCACTACTTGTATAGAACCAAGTGTACAGTGTTCACAGATCATAAGAGCTTACAACACATTCTTGACCAAAAGGAGCTGAACATGAGGCAACATCGCTGGTTAGAGTTGCTCAGTGATTACGACTGTAAAATTCGTTATCACCCGGGGAAAGCAAACATAGTGGCCGATGCCTTAAGCCGTAAAGAACGGATTAAGCCATTATGGGTTCGAGCCTTAGTCATGACTATTGGTTTGAATCTCCCCAAGCAAATTTTGGAAGCTCAAATAGAAGCACAGAAACCAGAGAATCTCAAGAATGGAGATATAAGAGGTATTAACAGGAAGGATATACCAAAGGAAAAGTTGGAACCCCGCGCCGACAGAACCCTATGCTTAAACGGCAAGAGTTGGTTGCCATGTTATGGTGACTTGAGGACTGTGATCATGCACGAGTCCCACAAATCAAAATACTCTATCCATCCGGGTTCTGACAAAATGTATCAAGACATGAAAAAGCTATATTGGTGGCCCAATATGAAGGCCGACATCGCCACCTATGTTAGCAAATGTTTGACGTGTGCTAAGGTCAAGGCTGAACACCAAAGACCATCGGGATTGCTGGTACAACCCGAGATACCTCAATGGAAGTGGGACAATATCACTATGGATTTTGTCACAAAGCTTCCTAAGTCGTCGCAAGGTTATGACACCATTTGGGTGATTGTTGACCGACTTACTAAGTCTGCAATCTTTACGCCAATGAGAGAAACTGATTCCATGGAGAAATTGGCGAGAATGTACCTGAAGGAGGTAGTCACGAGGCATGGGATACCTGTCTCAATCATTTGTGATCGTGACCCTAGGTTCGCATCGAATTTCTGGAGATCACTTCAGAAGGCCTTGGGTACTAACTTGGATATGAGTACTGCGTACCATCCACAAACCGACGGACAAAGCGAGAGAACTATCCAAACTCTCGAGGATATGCTACGTGCTTGTGTGATCGACTTTGGAAATGGTTGGGTTAAACATTTACCATTAGTCGAGTTTTCATATAATAATAGTTATCACGCTAGCATCAAGGCTGCACCGTTTGAGGCGCTATACGGTCGAAAGTGTCGTTCACCTGTTTGTTGGGCCGAGGTTGGACAAGTTCAACTCACCGGTCCAGAAATAGTTCAAGAGACAACCGAGAAGGTCATTCAAATCAAACAAAGGATGCAAGCCGCCCGTGACCGACAAAAGAGTTACGCCGATTTAAAGCGTAAGCCGATGGAATTTCAAGTTGGGGATAGAGTTATGCTTAAAGTTTCACCTTGGAAAGGGGTCGTACGTTTTGGCAAACGGGGGAAGTTAAACCCTAGATATGTTGGACCTTTCAAGGTGCTGGAAAAGGTTGGATCCGTTGCTTACAAGCTTGAGCTTCCTCAAGAGTTGAGCAGGGTTCACAATACATTTCATGTATCCAACTTGAAGAAATGTTATTCCGACGAACCATTAGCCGTTCCGTTAGAAGGACTTCATGTGGATGACAAGCTCCGTTTTGTGGAGGAACCCGTAGAGATCATGGATCGAGAAGTCAAAAGATTAAAGCAAAGCCGTATCCTAATTGTCAAGGTTTGATGGAACTCGAGGAGATGTCCTGAGTTCACATGGGAATGTGAAGACCAATTCCAAAAGAAGTATCCGCATCTCTTCACTAAACCCGTACCTTCATCAAGTGTTGCAACTTGAGCCTTGAGGACAAGGCTCTTCTAACGGGTGGAGACTGTAACATTTCACATTTTCAGGTCATTTACGACTTCATTTATTCCATTATTTATTTTTAGGCTTTTACGCGTTTACTTTTAATTATTAACATATAGTTAAATCACGAAAACTAAAAATAAACGTTCAACATAAACGGACACCAAACAAATAAAAGTTTACGTCAAGCAAGTGTTATATAATTATTAA
Source organism: Tanacetum coccineum (assembly GCA_026074375.1). Classification (NCBI taxonomy): domain Eukaryota; kingdom Viridiplantae; phylum Streptophyta; class Magnoliopsida; order Asterales; family Asteraceae; genus Tanacetum; species Tanacetum coccineum. Next base: position 9,488 of record BQNB010057164.1, read on the forward strand.
GAGTATAATTTATAACTTTTCCTATTTTAATTTTGTTGGTTACATAAAACGCTTACGTTTCGTAATAAAATATATTTAGGCATACCCGGAAGTACATATACCTATCTATACTCAAACCAATACCCACAATTATACCCACTACACAAAAATTAACCCATTTCCTCACTAAATAAGTCATATAGCCGGATATAGGCATATACATGCTTAATAAAATCCTAAATCCACTAGTATGGATACTTTCCTAGTCACACCTTACACACAAGTACATATAAGACACATACTTCTAGTAATTGGCTTGTCACTAGTACCCTCCCACCCATCTTAGCCGTTCCTAGTATATTGGGAGGAGGAGAAGTCTTTTTCTTGTACCCTAAACCACTACATACTCATGGTTTGGTTTAAATTTATTTTGAACATTCCTAGTTGCTATATAAGGCAAGTCCAAGGTAAATAACACTTAAACTCTCATAATTCACTAGCAAAACTCTCTTCCATCACCTACAAACCCACGGCTCACTCTAAATTGGTTAGGGTTCCATACAATTTTCAATTCAATCCTTCAAGCATTCATATTAAGTATATCTAAGATCATTCAAGTGCATTGGAAGCTTGGGTTTGTAGTTTAACAAGAAGTATACAAGAAAAGTGATTAGGGTTTTTCACTTAGGTTTTGATCTTGTGTTTGACTTATAGGGTTTAAGCTTAAGTGTAAGCTTGTGTTCTTGATCCTACTTCACTTCTATAAGGTTCATTTAAACCCTAAACATTTTATTATTCATTTACATATGTTTTCATGCTTGTTATATATGTTAAACACCACCTAGGTTTAATTTGATGAATTATGAGATGTTACAAGATCATGTATAATTCGAATCTACATATATGAATGATGAAATAATACTTAAAATGGAAGTACACATTTTATATAAGTGTAAATTAAATTATAAGTTTAGTTTGTAAATTAATTTGTGTTGAAAGTTTTATTTATAAAAGTTATGTACAAAGATCATAAGGACTTGTTATACTTAGACATATTTATGGACATATTATAAAGGACATAAAATATATCAAGTTATGCTATTTAATAAGTTAGAGGATTTGTAATGGTTTAATAAAGTGAAAAATATATAAAACAAGTGTATAAAACTAATTATGTACAAACTTAAATACCTACTGTTTGAATTCGTGTATAAAAGTATACATTTTATATTTTATTCAATTAGTACTCATTACAAGGATCGTAAGCATATAAGGAACTTGAAAACCCGTGCTATAACAAAAAAATATATGACATTTTTAAGTTTACAATAATTAAAAGTATAAAATTATTTTTATAAAAATTATTTTATAAAAATCTTCACTGTTTTAGATCTGATAAATTAAGGGGAATATTTTATAAAGATGGTATTTTTCATGAGGAATCCAAACATGCAAGAAACTCAAAAAACGAATTTAAAATGAAGGTGATACGTTATTTACAAGTTTAAGTTAAAAAGTATTTTTATAAAAGTAAATTTATAAAAATGTGTTACTGTTCATGACAGTGTACTGATGGGAATTAATTTTCCTAAATAGAGCTTTTAATTACGAAGACGTGGGCATAGGAATCACTAGAAACCGAATTAAAACAAATAAGATACGAGTTTTGCAAGATTTAAGTTTATAAAAATACTTTTATAAACTGTTTTGGAATTACTGAGTTCGGCACAGATTTTTATGCAAACAGAGGATATTTTATTTAAATAGTTTATTTCGTCACGATTCCATACATATAAAGAACAAGCGAAACGGATTAAATATGAGTAAGTTATGACTTTTGAAAGGTTACGACGATTAATTATATAAAAATAGTTTTATATAATTTTATAAAAACAATAAGTTACTGTTCATCAGAAGTGAAAATATTATAAATATGATATTTTGATAGATTTTCTTAATACGAAGCCATGGGTATAAATAACATGAAAAACGGAGTTTAAACGACAAAGATATAAGGTTTATAAAACCGTATGCACTATTTTTACTTTTGTGCACTATTTTATAAAAACAAATAAACTAATTATATAATGTCATTATATAATCAATAATAATATTAAAACGTGTATTATTAACAAATAATCGATTGTGGGACAAAAACAACACTTTATTTTACGGGTACAAATACATATACCTTTATTCAATAAAGTACGATTTAAACATTGTTTTGACATTTTAAACTAAACAAAAACTATTAGGTGGTGGTGTAACTATATAACTTGTGATGTAGTATTTATATTAAATACATTGTACTCATACGGCCTATATTTAATTAGGTTGCGTTCGGATTTCGCTTGTCGATTCACTCACTTGATTTATATTATCAACACTTTCACTTAAGGTGAGTTCATAGCCCCATGTTTTACTATATCAATGATTTACAACTTTTGGGGTGAGAAACATGCATTGTTTTACAAATTGGACGCAAGTGTACATTTTATCATGATTACGTGTTTGCCTAAGTAGCGATAACCCTCTGAGCCCATTATCATGAACTGTCAATTACTTTGTGTGAGCGCGAATGTTATAAATAGATCTATTTGGGATTGACATCCCCGTTCGGGTGAGTAGCACTCACTGTGCCGGTTTGCCGAACAACGGACGTATACCATGTCGGATTTGGGATGTTGCGGGTTAGAACATCATCAAGGGCAATGTTGGCAATTTATATTGCAATTCATACATGTCGAGCTTCAGTGTCATGAGCTTAGGGAAACATAATTACATTTTGTGTTGTTTGCATCTGTTGCATTATCACGGGGAAAATCTTGCGGTCCTACATTATATTTACATAAACCTATGAATTCACCAACTTTATGTTGACGTTTTAAAGCATGTTTTCTCAGGTCAATAAGACACGAGGTGCTAAGGATACATTGGGGATACTCTTTTGGGGAGTCATGCATTAAAGATTTGGAGTCATTACACCTTGGGATATATTTGTTATGATCTAAAATCTTTGTTATCAAATGTTGAATAATTTAAGCCGTTATGCTTTGTAGTAAACAATTTCAATAAATCCAATGTATCGTCTTTTAAACGACTCTTTTAGAAGTCGTTCTCATATCTTGTGCTATTGATCTATGAAGTAACGCTCCCGGACACATTATTCACCTGCGACCCTATTTGGGGGTGTTACACAATGCTTTTTGCTTTTTCAGCTCAACATTCATTTTGCGTTTTTTTCAGCATCTACTTGAACATTATTTATCAGGGTTTCAAAATCATGAAGAGATTGATCATGAGCATTTGTATCATGTTCAGCATGTCCACTATCATTGTCCACAAATTGATCATCAAATATGATATCATAATCAATTTGATCATCAACAGATATAATACATTTCTTTTATAAATAAATATTTTGTTTTGTATTTTTATAAAAATACTTTTGTAGAAATGTAAGGTTTAAGAAAAATATTTTCTTGATCACTAATCATGTTTAATGATTTGTTTATCCATACCTTAAGTGATTAATCTTAGAAATAGAATTTTACGATTAGTAATTTATAAACGTTTATTTTTATCGTAAACGTTTTTACATTTTGTTATTATCAAAACGTCGAGAGGTCGAAAAATATAAATAACGTTTTTAGACATTATTTGTATTAACAATCTCCCCCTTTTTGATGATGACAAAATATAAACTCATTTAGTATAAAATTAGAGGTTTATAAATTACTAATGAGTTTAATCCCATTTCTCCCCCTTTTTGTCGAATCCAAAAAGGTTGACCGTCGAATTGTAGTAGATAGAAAGAAATCGACGATTAAAGACTCCCCCTTGATGTATGCTCCCCCTTGTTCGGGGCACCAAAGGATCGATCTAACAATAGTTTGTTTGCTACAAAACAATGTTAGAAATACAAGTGCAAACCAACATAGCATGACAAATATCTCAACATTATGATCCACGCTTTTGTAAACTCATAAATAAAGTTCATTCAAATTCTAAGAAGATCATACATAGTCATAAAGACAATATATGACGATACAACATAAGATAAGCATAACAAAACACAACATATTAAAACATCTAATAGAAGGAAACTATTAAATTATTCTTGAAGTTTAGGAGAGATTTTAAGGAGAGTTGGTAGTGATGGATGATGGGAAAAGGGTTGAGGGCCCAATGATGAGAGATTTGATTCGGTTAAGGTCATCTTTTAAGATATTGAAGATTTTACGAGTTCCCAAGCAACAGTGACAAAAGTCCGAATGAAAATTGACTTGGTCTAGACAAGGAGGATGAGTGAATGGTGAGGAGGGAGGTGAACGATTAGTTAACTCAATTGCATGTTGAATGTTGATATCAAGAAGATTTGAAAGGTGTAGGAGTTCATGCAAATGGTTTTCACTATGATTTTGAGTAGAGATTTGTGGAGGTAAGAAAGAGGATGTAGGATTAGATGAATTAGGAGAAGGAGGCAAAGGAGTGATATCAAAGATTGGAGAGTTTGGTGGAGAAGAAGGTGGTGATGGTGGAAGATTTTGACTTTGTTTCTTGGGTTCAAGAATTTCCTTTTTGTGTTTTCGTGAGTAGTCACGAGGAGATTTGTTAGAAGATGACATTGAGACTTTGAGGAGATGTTTATAAGAGAGGTGGTGATTTGAGAAAAAAATGATGTTTATATAGAAGAATTTTAGAAAAGGCATGGTTTTGGTGGAAGAGAGTTCTAATGAGTGTTTAGTTTAGAAAGGAAAGGAAAGCTAGACTTAGGAAGAATAGGATCAAAGTTGCAGACAAGTAAGGGACATGAATATTTTGTGTTTCTCCTGATGGTGGTCCCTTATATCAGTGGCGGTCCCATATATATATTAGCGGGCCACCCTATATTTAAGGGGACCGTTTTCTGGAGATTTATGAAATTTTTCAGAAGTGTAATCCTTTTTCTGAGTGGTTAGAGGGACGATCATGGTATTTCAATCACTTCAAGAATCACACAATATATCTAAAGGAGAAGAGAAATCATGTAATGTACCCAAGTTTAAGCATATAAGTGACTTAAAGGTTTAT
>BQNB010057164.1:15596-38336 GCA_026074375.1 Tanacetum coccineum
GACTTTTTGTGAATTCAATACTTGCACAATATGAATAATATAAATAAGTATGAACAAATAAAGAAATAAAAGATAAGAGTTAGAAAGATCAAACCACAACATAAGGATTTATAGTGGTTCGGTTACGAAGCACCTCTTCGCCCTACTCCACTCCTCGAGCACCTAACTCGAGAGTTTTCTTCACTATGTCAACAAACTCCCTTAGGGCGGAGAAAACCGTACACATCTTTCGCTTATATCAATTTCCAACACTAAGCTAGATGTTGAGTTCTAATCTTAGCTAGAACCAATCTATCACGACTTCACAACTTCTTTACTACTTTCACGACTTCACACACAACTTCACAGTGACACAACTTCTTCACGTCTTAGTATTCTTCACCACACTACTTCACTACTTCACTTCTACTTTCACACCTAACTATCACAATTTGGATGAATCACTAAGATTCAACTATACTTATAACAATCACCAAGATCTATCTACAAATGATTTACATGTTATGATATGGATGCAACAAGATTGCAATACACACTTGAGGTGTAATACTTCTTCACTTGATGATGGAAGTATTCTTCTTTTGCACTTGAGGAATTGAGCTTGGATCACTTAGAAACAAAGCTTTATGATTAAATGATCAAAGGATTTTAATGAGATGTGTGGGCTGTTTTTGATAAGAAAGAAAGGTGGGAAATAGTGGGGAATAGTCTAGTATTTATAGGATATTCTGGAGGAGAGTCTACCTATGGGCGGTCCCCTTAAATAGGTGGGTGGTCCCCTAAAAGATAAGGGGGCCGCCCGTGTATTTAAGGGGGCGGCCCTAAACTAGGCGCTCCCCAGTTTGTCCTTTTGTGTAGGGGCAATTTTATGGAACTTTCTAGCCGTTTTAGGTCCGAAAATTTGAATTTCAAAATGTTTATTTTGAATAAAACATTTCTTTTAATTGTAAAAAATATTTTGTAATGTTTATAAAAATGTTTACAACATTTTATAAAAGTGTGAGGTTGAATAAAAATTTCATTTGATCATAAAATGCATTAAGCATTTATTTATTCATACATTTAAGTGATATAATTTTCGAAATAAAAATTTACTACTAATTACTTGTTTACGTTTAATTTTACATTGAACGTTTTTATATTTTGTGATTATCAAAACGTAAAGATGTGAAAAATATTAATAATATTTTTAGGCATTATTTCTATCAACAAATTGCACTTTTAAAACTAACCATACTCAATTAGATCAAAAAATCAACACAAAACCACATTAATAAAACACCAAATCCGTTTTAAAAAACACAAGATGCTTCATTCGACACAAGCCAAATTTTTGACATATCATTTAGCGCAAGAGGGAGAGGGTGCAGTGTCATCGGTTTGGCTCAAACCTCAGTAGATTTGGCATGAGTGGTGCGTGAGTGCGTGACTACATCCAATAATTTAAGGTTATAGTTAAACAAAAAGAAGTTACAGGCTTTATTTGCAAAAGTCTTCATTTTTCAGGGGCCATTCCGGTAGATATTAATATGATCTCATCCGATGTGAAGATAAAATAATAATCACATCGCCCAAAAACATGGTTTTAATTAACAAAATGTCGGTGCCATATACATGGACTTATTAATGTTTGACAACGTAACTGACGTGTATGACTCAATAAAATAATTGGTAACACATACCAATCAACACAACAAAATAATAGACAAATAAAAGGTTTTGAGTTAACTACATTTTTTGTCCTTATTGTTTATCGGGTATAACGGTTTTAGTCAAATAATTTAAAAAGTAACGGATCTTATTCAGTTTTGGACGGCCCGTGACACTTTTGGTCCATTCTTTTTTACTGTTGACTTTTAAAAAAAAGCGTGAAATGACTAAAACACCCTCGGATGATGATGTACAATGACTCAAATGCCTTTTCCTTTATTATTATTATTATTATTATTATTAAATCACTTCACTAAAAACTTTATTATCCTTGTGATTCACGCTGGCTTTCAAGATCTTGAATGTTACCATTTGTTTTTCCTTTCGTTTTGAACCTGATTAGATTTCCGTATAGGATTTTATTTACCACCAATAAATATCACAAAACACAAACGATTATTTTCATCTTCAACAAAAAATATCACAAAACACAAACAATTATTTTGGATTCTATTTACCACCAAGAAAAAAATTAAGAAATGAGGAGGTGGATTGACCGGATAGAATGAAAGAGATGGCGTGGGTGAGTATTAGTTGGTAAGTGAAGTGAAATGACCAAAATACCCTCTTTTTTAACAGTCAAACTAAGTTTGACTAATGGTGTTAGTAAAAATGGACCAAAAGTGTTACGGGTCGTCTAAAAGTGAACATGATCCGTTACATTTTAAACTATTGGACTAAAACCGTTATACCCGATAAATCATGAGGACAAAAAATGTAGCTAACTCAAAGGTTTTTAAGTAAAATGCCAAAATACATAATAGCCTTGATTGTTTATGATTCGTTTAGGGGCCGTTTGGTTCACATAATATTTTTAAAGGAATTGTAATCTTCAAAAGGAATTCTAATTTGATGTAATTGTAATTCAACGAATTGGAATGTGTTGTAATTGTAATTGATAAAATATGTCGATGTGTTTGGTTTACTCGCAACGTAATGTAATTCAATCTTTTAACCAAAACTAAAAAAATTAATAGAATAATAATTAAAATAATATAAATACTAATAATAATAAAATTTAATAATTATTATTATAAGAAAAAAAATAAAACACAATAATAATAAAAAATAATAAATAATAACATTAATAAATAATAATATTGATAATAATAATAATAATTATTATAATAAATCAATATTAATAAATAATAATAAATATTAAATAATAATAATAATATAATAATAATAATAATAAAATAACAAATATTAATATTAATAAAGAATAATATTAATAATAATAATAATAAATATTATTATTAATAAATAATATTGATAATAATAATAAAATAACAATAATAATATTGATAATAAATAATAATAAAAATAAATAATAATATAATAATCATAATCATAATAATATAATAAACATTATTATTATTTTAGTATTTATATAATAATAATAATAATAAATACTGATGATTTAAAGTATAAAATACTGAATTACAACGTAATTCAAAACTTTCATCCAACATCCTATATAATCTGAATTCCCTCTCTTAATGTAATTGTAATGATTGAATTACAATTACAACGCAAACCAAACAGCCTACATAATGTAATCTGAATTACAGTTATAACCTTTCTGCCAACCAAAGAGGATTGTGATGTAATTCAGATTACAATTACATCACATTACCTCCAATTAAGGCGAACTAAACACCCCCTTAAATTTTCAATCAGCATACATCCCACATCTTTAACACTGAGGTTTTCTGGTTTTCTTGCCTCAGTCTGAGCTTTCAATATTTGCTTGGGAAGATCCAAACCAATAGTCATCACTAAGGCTCGAACCCGTAATGGCTTAATTCGTTCCTTTCTGCTTAAAGCGTCAACCACTTTGTTTGTTTTTCCCGGTGATAACGAATCTTACAATTGTAATCACTGAGCAACTCTAACCAACGACGTTGACTCATGTTCAATTCCTTCTGATCAAGGATGTGTTGCAAACTTTTGTGATTAGTGAACACGGTACACTTTGTTCCATACAGATAGTACCTCCAAATCTTCATAGCGAACACTACTACTCCTAGCTCCAGATCATAAATGTTTTTACATGACTTATTTTATAAATGTTTTTATAAAACTTATTTAAAAATCATTATTATTTATTTGGTACCATTGGGTGTCGCGTGCGTGATCGCTCAGATCAGCGCATGTGTAGTGACAGAGGCAAGACTGACCTTTGATGAGATAGATCTCCTATATTCTCTCATATCCGCTTTGAATTATTATTTCCTTAAATCAGACGAGAGTATATTTAAAATACTCATAAAACACCCTGCACCTCCGGTGTCTCTCTCCACCACCACAGACCGACCTGCCTCCACCTCCAACAAAAAATTCCCCTCCTCTAAACTTATGTGGACTAACTATGATATTGTTATCTCTCTAGTACTGAATCTCACTATACAAACTCAATTCCCCGCTGTCAGCCGCCTATCAAATTTTTACTAATCTGTCGTATGTGAAACTCATCGTACTCTAAAGTAAGCAGCAACCACGCCCTAATCGTTCCTACTCCTGACTCAATCAAAATCTAGATGTGTGAGAGACGATTAAATCACACTTTAAAAAACTCAAAATAACAACACGCCCTTCACTTGTGTTGTTCTTGTATGAAAGAGAACAGATCACCAACAACATCCCACGGAAATTAATACTTGCACAAAGTCGAATTGTAAAGTAAAAACAAGTGTTCTGTGAATTGACCTGCAGCTCTATCAAGATATGCTCAGCAGGGTTTTGTATAAGTACTGTTCCGTTTGCACTCGCTGTGAATGTTCGCTAAATATATAGTAGTCCCCAACGCTGATGAATTCCTCAAGGTGCAATCAGCCATAGAAAACTAAACTACTGAAACAACTCTATCTCCTATATAATAGTTATCATTTTAGGTTTTGGAGCAACTCTGTGTGTGGTGTCCAGTTGTCAGAGGTCTAATTAATAGAACTTGATTTTTGAAGTGTTAGATATAAATATGTAGTTTGCATAAACTCTCTCGCAGCTAACCTCCTATCAATCCTAACAACTGTTGCAAGAAACCGCCATGGCAAATGAGCATTGTATTGCAACTATGTGTCCATACGACAGTTCGTGACACTCTCTGCATCATATAGTCCGCTGCTAACGATGCCTTCGTATCGTCTCCTCTCCTGCCACGTCACACTGACATGCTGATGCTCTAAATCACGATGGTTCAATGCTCCACAAGACATCACTCAGACCGCTCTCTCCGTTTAAGAAGCTATTACTAACTAACCGATTAAGCCCCGTTTTCCTACTTTCCTGCTTCCATGTCTGTGGCTGAGAACTAGGAAATTGATCTCCTCTAGCGAGGAGACTGCAACTCGAGCTCAACAACATCATCCAATCACATTCTCATCGCTATGTATACCAACTCAGATTGTCGAACAGCATATCTACTCTGGTCGATTCTGCCACGTCAATATCGTATGTCATCATCCTAACACCCATGAACTAGTCTGGTTTAAAAATGTAGCAGCAAAAGAAATCCAGACTCATCTATAATGGACTGTCTAATACTAAGAAGGAGTAGAGACACTCCCGATTTTCACTTTTTTTATTAACTCGTATTTCTTGTGCAAAACGTGAAGTGTAGTGTACTGACTACAACTACGCCAAAATCTCCCTTGTGTATGAATTTCATTAAACCCCGCAGATAGTTAACGCATAACCATAGAGCTATCAGATAACTAATAAGCCACTCTCATCAATGTCAACTCTCACATCAGTGTCCTCAAAAGATGCGCGTCTCTCGCTCTATATCATGACTAGATGTGCTAAGAACACTGAGACTAAAGACATCCATCGAGACTAGTGTAAGAACCCGTATCTTGTCACTCTTGTATTAGAGATATAAGACCACGCAGACGACTCGTGTCTCAACCGCTAACTGCGCTCGTCTACCATATGTACCGTATCGTATATCCTGTAGTAATGCTCGTTGTTACTACACGCGCACAACTAAGCGATCGCCCTCAGACCACTCATCTGATCTTGACTCTCATCAAATTTGTGTAGAGGTTACTCTTTCCTCTCGCGTCCTCTAGTATATGAATTTCTACAACTGCCTCCTCTCCAAACGCGATCACCCTGTCTTAGCGTATTAAGCTTGTGTTAGTGATATAGCATCGATACTACTCTTGGTAGTGATAAGTATCTGGAAGAGCATCTGCTTCCTTCCTTACATTATAAATTATTCTTGAGAGTCTAGACCATGAATTTATAATGATCCTGACACATCATGAACGTAGTATTTCGGCCATCTCGACTCTCGTGAGCAGTCAATACTCTGTATTGTGATGTTTAGCTCCGCCTCCTCACCTGCTCTCTCGTCGTCGTCACCACGCGGTTTCCTGACGCTGCTCCCAATTGCAGCGTTCCAGCGATCAGCCGCACCACACCCCCGCCAGATCCGCGCGTCTCAGTCGTATACCACTCTTCGCCCCAGAAGCCACTGCTAATATCACAATAGCACGGAGAATAAACGTCATGGGGGAACACCGCAAACTCTATACATGTACACTCACACCATAAAGGCCAATTTCTCCTCATCGCACGCCTCACCGCCAACTCCACCGCGCTCCCAGCACCGTCTAACTCTCCACTACCCCACGGCCACTATATGATCACTGCCTTACGCTCATGAAGCCATTTTAGTCAAATTGCACTGGTCTTTTTGCAACTTGAGAGCTGATGTAGGGTCACCAACTAACCACTCTAATGAGTCTTACCAAACCAAGTTACGTTGCTATTGCAAGCAAGGCCATATTGGCTTGGCTTGGACCTATACTCATTTAACATCGCCTCCTACTATCAAGACAACACGGAGTTCCGGCGCTTAGTATAAAGTAAGGCGGCACATAACACTATTTTGCTACTAATTAGGTTGCAAACCTAACCTTTGAATGCTCAGAAAAGACCAACCAAAATCAAAGTAACACCAACTACCAATTATGCTATAACCAAAAAGATGCTCTAAAATACAAAACTTTAGATCCCCAGATAAGATAATAACCATGTGAAGATTTTAGCTCACTACGCCCTTATAGGATCCAGTAGGTTAAATTAACTACACAAACAACATGCTTCTTTAATGTACTGATAAACGGATTTACATCATGATTTCTAAACTATGTTCGGGACCCCCTTCTCCTGTTATTCCAATAAAGATTCTTGATTTGTCAAAACTCTTACTTAAATCAAGTAAACATGTGCATTCAAGATATTTATGTATACTTATTTTTCCAATCCAAAAATAGTATCATTCTGTAATCTGTAAGCTACCCAAAACAATGTTAATCGGCTAAAAAAGATTGTTCACCATGTCTTAGTTTCAGTTTTGTTAGTGACCTTAAGTAACAATTTTTAAGGACCCATTTTCGTATAATCAGGTTAAATTGTTACCTTTTGCGTTGCACCTACTGTAGTGTATTTGCGACCCCACCACTTTATTGATTTCAGTTGTTGCTTCATCCACCTCACCTAAACTTGTAGTGTAATTGTACCCTTTGTTGATTTCAGTTGTTGCTTCATCCACCTCAATTGTGTTGAACGAAGACGATGGTGCAAGCTTGTGGGAATCATTAAAATGTAGAAATCTGCTCAAGTACAGCAAAATCACCAAGTCTACACATAATAAAATAAAAAATAAAATGAAATGAAAAAACTGCAATTTTTAGACCATCTTGGGATGTTTGGGATTTCTTACCAAAACTGCTTATTTGCCCATTGCTTGTTAGGACTGATTTGGAATAAACACGTTTAAATTGGCTGTTTGTAAGAAACGTATGTCAGTCAAAAAAGTAAACAATAACTGACAATAAGCAAATAAGCAGTTTGACTAAGCAACATGAGACAGTTTATTTAGAATAGCCTAACTAAATGTAATAAGTAGATAAATTGTCTTGGGCAATCCCAAACACCCCTACGATGAACCTAAATCAAGTAGAGATCTATATTTACTTGTGTTTGTGCCATTACCCCTTTCCACACAATAGCCGTTGCACCTCCATTTACATTAAACTTTGGTGGGTTAATTTCAACCTTCTTTTGGCAATACAAAACTTGCGATCCATATGCCTGCCAATAAAAACATGATTAATTTCTAACCTCAATTTTGACCAAAAAAATAGCAGATCAATAGTATAAGAAAACCCCAAATATTAAGGCTACAACAAAATTGTTAGAAAAAATGATTTTCGATATTAATTTTGGACTTCTACTCGGGAATGAATTGAAGCGGACAATCAACTTTAGATCATTATTCCACAAAATGGTTCATTTCATCCGGCACCAATTCCTTTAGGGGATGTTTGGTTTGGCTTCTTTAAATATACATCCTAATATATGCTTTCATTCGTTCCTCCAATTCATAGGGGGTGTTTGTTTTGGCTTATATAGCCGGCTTATGGGTTATTTGGTTTTGGACTTATGTTTCCATAGCTTACTTGTGTGGTTTATTTTATAAATTTTGGCTTATCGTAGGTCATTAAGGATCATAATAAATCTTTATATAGCTTAAAAACTTTTTGATTAAGCTCAAAAAGCTGAGCTTCCCTCCTTACCTAACATAAGAAGGAAATCAAATAAGCCCATTTTGACAGCTCTTAAGATTTGAAATCTGAACATAGTAAGGTGGCAACAATAGTTTTCCAGATGATATGCTACAGCTGCCCACTTCAATGATTTATGTGCATTCCAATACCCCTTTGGATATTTTTCTCTCTAGACTTAATGATGATGCTTTATTGGGTACTGTTTGGGATCCACACCATTCTATTCGCTTTTCAATTCATTATAGATTACAATATAATATAATGAAGGGTATAGAAAACTATCAGTTTCAGTGAGTCAAAGAAATTTTAAAACAAAGTGATCGATTCAGGAGAGTTGTGGTATTTGAGACAATGAGTGAACAACATACAAAGAAAAGGCGGGTTTTTATAGTTAAAGCCAAACAATGTTGTTTAGGGGGTGTTTGTTTCAGCTTATATAACCGGCTTATGGCTTATTTTCCTTTGGGCTTATGTTTCATAAGCTAACTTTTTGCTGCCGTCGGCTATTTTGAAACTTTTCGCTCTATATAAGTGTAACTAATAAGCATAATGCAATTATATAAGCCGCTAAGTTCTGAAATAAGCCAAAAAAGTGAGATTATGAAACATCACAGCCCAAAAACCAATAAGCATAGGTCGGCTATATAAGCTGAAAAAACACACCATTATTATGATTCTTAGTTAAATTACATATCAGACAACAGGGTTTCATCTATCCCACCTTAAAAACAATCATATACAATATTGTTTTCAGCAAACAATTTATATTTTGATGCTGTTTATATACAATAAATAGGCTAATATCAACATTTTAGTAATGAATTCATAAATTAAATTCTTCATATCATGATAACAATTAAAAGAAACAATAGGGTTATACACCCCTCTTGTGCACCTAATCTCCTCTAACACACTCATAAGGAGTTGATCTAGGCATCTTCAAATCCCCCACAAACTACAACTAACAAACCCCCTTTGTGTAATTTTTTACATCAACCAAGTTAGCCCAAAATTCAGGCACTACAAAATTGTATTACATATAAATTAAAAAACCTTAAAATTTTTAGAATAAAATAGAAGCTTGTAAATTAATACTAGATAAAAATTAGGGTTAGTGCCTACCTCACAGTGGTTGCAATTAGATCTTGAATCTTCAAAATATTTTTTCTTGATATGGTATGGATGGTCTGATTTTGTGAAGAAGATGATGATCAAACCTAATAATAACCCACAAATATACCACAATCATTAACATGTGTCATCCATTGAGGCTAACAAAAGCCTAATAACTTACACATATACAAAATAATTATAACCCCCCCTCCATAAGTAATTAATAATCTAATAATAAATGAATATAAACCCTAAATTGACAATGATGATAGAACAAATTCACAAAATCAAATAATATGAAAAACTAAAAAGTAGATCAGTAATTAAAATTAAAAAAGAAGGGTAACAAACCTGGGATTTGACTTTGAGATTGATGTGAACACCATCAGCAGCAGCAGGTTTCTTCTTTTCTCCGTTCGCCAACATCTTTTTTCTTTTTCAGGATTTTGATTGATTGATCGGCGGTGGTGGTTTATTTTGTGATTGCTGTGGTTTCACAATTGTTGAAGAAGAATTAGAGGTGGCAAATCGGTCGGTTCGGATCGGTTTGGGTCATGGGTCAAATGGGTTTTGGGTCGAACGGGTCATGGGTCAAATGGGTCATGCTTTAAGAATGGGTCAAATGGGTCATGGGTCGAACGGGCCGGGTCGGGTCGACCCACTAAATTATGGTGTTTTCATACATTTTTGAACGTTTTGTACGTTTCGTCAGTTTTTTTGCGTTTTCGTCGATTTTTTCCGTTTTTTTACGTTTTCGTCAGATTTCTTATGTTTTCGTCCGTTTTTTACGTTTTTGTCCGATTTCTTACGTTTTCATCTGTTTTTTTACGTTTTCGTCCGATTTCTTACGTTTTCGTCCGTTTTCTTGCGTTTTCGTTCGTTTTTTTACGTTTTCGCCCGTTTTTTTTGTTTTCGTCAGATTTCTTACGTTTTCGTCAGTTTTTTTACGTTTTCGTCTGTTTTTTATGTTTTCATCAGATTTCCTACGTTTTCGTCCGATTTCTTACGTTTTCATTCGGTTTCTTAAGTTTTCGTCCTTTTTTACGTTTTCCTCCTTTTTACGTTTCCGTCCGGTTTTTTACGTTTTCGTCAGATTTCTTACGTTTTCGTCCGATTTCTTAAGTTTTCGTCCGTTTTTTAAGTTTTCACCCTTCTTTTTACGTTTTCGTCAGATTTCTTACGTTTCCGTCTGTTTTTTTACATGTTCGTCCGATTTCTTACATTTTCGTCCGATTTCTTACGTTTTCGTCTGATTTCTTAAGTTTTCGTCCGATTTCTTACTTTTTTGTCCGTTTTAGTCTATTATGCAACTCTTTGTAGATCGCACTTGTGGTCAACGACTACCACACAAGACGACTCATGCTCCAGGAAAAACAGACGAAAACATAAAACATCGAACAAAAACGTAAAAAAAGGACGGAAACGTAAAAAACAAACAAAAACGTAAGAAATCCAACGAAAACATAAGAAATCTGATGAAGACGTAAAATCCGGACGAAAACGGAGGAAAACATAAAAAACGAATGAAGACGTAAAAAACAGACGAAAACGTAATAAAACGGACAAAAGCGTAGAAAATCGGGCAAAAACATAAAAAAACAGACGAAAACGTAATAAATCGGACCAAAGCGTAAAAAAACTGACAAAAACGTTAGAAATCGGATGTAAACATAAGAAATCGAACAAAAACGTAAGAAATCAGACGAAAACGTAAGAAAACGGACGAAAACTTAAGAAAACGGACGAAAACTTAAGAAATCGGACGAAAACGTAAAACAATAGACGAAAACGTAAAAAATCAGACGAAAACGTAAGAAATCAGACGAAAACATAACAAAATAGACGAAAACGTAAGAAATCGGATGAAAACGTAAAAAACGGACGAAAACGTAAGAAATCGGGCGAAAACGTAAGAAATTGGATGAAAACGTAAAAAAATAGACGAAAACGTAAGAAATCGGATGAAAACGTAACAAACAGACAAATACGTAAAAAAGCAAACGAAAATGTAAGAAATCAGACGAAAACGTAAAAAAAAGGACAAAAACGTAAGAAATCGGACGTAAACGTAAGAAATCGGACGAAAACGTAAGAAATTAGACGAAAATGTAAGAAATCAGACGAAAACGTAAGAAAACGGACGAAAACTTAAGAAATCGGACGAAAACGTAAGAAATCGGACGGAAACGTAAGAAATCGGACGGAAACGTAAGAAATCGGACGAAAACGTAAAAAAATAGACGAAAACGTAAGAAATCGGACGAAAACGTAAAAAACAAACAAAAACGTAAGAAATATGACGAAAACGTAAAAAACCAGACGAAAACGTAAGAAATCGAGCGAAAACGTAAGAAATTGGACGAAAACATTACAAAACAGACGAAAACGTAAGAAATCAGACGAAAACGTAAAAAACAGACGAATACCTAAAAAAACATACGAAAACGTAAAAAAACAGACAAAAACGTAAGAAAACAAACGAAAACGTAAGAAATCGGACGAAAACGTAAAAAACAGTCGAAAACGTAAGTAATCGGACGAAAACGTAAAAAACGGGCGAAAACGTAAGAAATATGACGAAAACGTAAAAAAACGGACGAAAACGTAAAAACGGACGAAATCGGACAAAATGTAAAAAAACAGACGAAAATGTAAGAAATCTAACGAAAACGTAAAAAACGAACTAAAACGTAAGAAATTTGACGAAAGCGTAAAAACAGACGAAAGCGTTCAAAAAACGTATAAACGTAAAAAAAAGATATGATTAGGGTATATCACTTTTTAATAAGTTATAACTAAGAGTAAATTGCATAAATCGTCCTTAAAGTTTGGCCAAATTGCATGTTTCGTCCCAAACGTTAAGAAAGTGCAAGGATCGTCCCTGTGGGAAACCTTTGGTGCAAGTATCGTCCCTGTGGGGAAACCTTTGGGCAAACCTTTGGTGCAAGTATCCATCCCGCATAGGGAGATACTTGCACCAAAGGTTTCTCACATGGACGATCCTTGCATTTTCGTAACGTTTGGGACGAAAGATGCAATTTGGCTAAACTTTAAGGACGATTTATGCAATTTACTCTATAATTAATTAGGATAAAGTTTAACTAAGTCGACCCATTCGATCCAATCCAATGACCCATTGGACCCATTCATTTAATTTAAAAGTATGTTTAAAAGCCCATTATACCCAAACTTCATTTAACTTAAAGACTCAAATGACTCAAATGTTTAAAAAAATGACCCAATTAAACCCATTCTTTTATGTTTGGGTCAAGATTGCCACCTCTAATGAAGAAGAAGAGGGACAATATGAAGATGAGTAGGAGATTTAACGAAGAAGAAAAGGGACACAGTACGAAGAAAAAGAGGAACACGTGTTTGTGTTATGTTAATGAAAAAGATGCATTAATATGCCCGGGGGAACTTCTTCATACTATTATGGTATAATAAATAACTATAATGGTAACTTCTTGTGGTAGAGAAAACTTTATTGTTTTGACTTTTCTAAATAAAAAGTCAAAAAAAGAGTCAAAATCAAAGGTTAGTTTCGTTTGCTGATACTTAAGTTGCTGGATGGGGGTGTTCCAATCTAAACCTTGGTGGGTACTTGACGACACTGATTACAGAATAACAACGCATAATTATTATGTGTTTGCTACCAAATCTTTATCACTAGTTCTTCACCTGCTCATTACTTGGAAACAATTCAACCCAATTAACAAGGTTAGTATTTTTATCCAATAAATAAAGTCAAGATGATTAGCTTGTTTCCATTCTATGTGAGTGTTCGATGTTACGAGATTGGACTAATGAACGGATATCTAGGTGTCCTCTCCTATTATTACAAGCTAGCTTTTTGAGTGACTTCTTATACTTGGACTAATAATGAACGGATACAATCCTAGTATTGGATAGGTTCGTATCATTCGACGAAAGTGTTTAAGAACTAGATACCGAAAGGGTTTCTTATTTCTGAACTAGCTATGGTTAGGAGCATATTATCAAAGTCCAGCTTTTGACCTCCTAGTTTAACGCCCATTTTTCCCGGTTTTATAATCATTACATGTTTCTATCTGAATTGGTAGTTAACTTCAGTATTGCTTTTCGACTTTTTAGGGTAACCATGTTTTCCGCCCTTTTGGCCCACTAGTCCACGGTGTTGGCGAGACCTCACACACTTTAGTACGCCACCTCTAAGTGGTTAATATTGCTTATGTAGTTATAAGTTGAAACTGTGTAACACCGTCAATTCTACATTGCTTCTTTATTTGTTTAATGGCCGTCTGTCAATTCACATTCTCCGTCAGAATTTATCATCATTAGTATATAGAATTGTCCTTCAGTAGAAAGATGATTTAATGCTCGTCGCGATGTCATCTAACGACCAACGATTTGTGAGATATATTATTTAAAAAAACAATAAAAGTTAGTTTTTTTAATTAAAAAAATCAATAACAACGATATTCAATCTTGCCGGATAAATAAAATAAATAAGTATAATGGTAACTTCTTGTGGTAGAGAAAACTTTATTGTTTTAGTTTAGTAAGCTGATACTTAAGTTACTGGATGGGGTGTTCCAATCTAAACCTTGGTGGTACTTGACGACACTGATTACAGAAAAACAACGCATAATTATTATGTGTTTGCTACCAAATCTTTATCACTAGTTCTTCACCTGCTCATTACTCGGAAACAATTCAACCCAATTAACAAGGTTAGTATTTTTATCCAATAAATAAAGGCAAGATGATTAGCTTGTTTCCATTCTATGTGAGTGTTCGATGTTACGAGATTGGACTAATGAACGGATACAAGCCTAGTATTGGATAGGTTCGTATCATTCGACGAAAGTGTTTAAGAACTGTTGGGATACGTCCATATTATAAATAAATATACGGCCACAAATATGTGAGCCTATGGGGGCACACACGTATACACAGATGATACGTTTATGAAACTGTGTAACACCGTCAATTCTACATTTGCTTCTTTATTTGTTTAATGGCCGACTGTCAATTCATATTCTCCGTCAGAATTTATCATCATTAGTATATAGAATTGTCCTTCAGTAGAAAGATGATTTAATGCTCGTCGCGATGTCATCTAACGACCAACGATTTGTGAGATATATTATTTAAAAAAACAATAAAAGTTAGTTTTTTTAATTAAAAAAATCAATAACAACGATATTCAATCTTGCCGGATAAATAAAATAAATAAGTATAATGGTAACTTCTTGTGGTAGAGAAAACTTTATTGTTTTAGTTTAGTAAGCTGATACTTAAGTTACTGGATGGGGTGTTCCAATCTAAACCTTGGGTGGATACTTAATCTGACACTGAATTACAGATAAAAACAACACATAATTACTATTGTTTGCTATCCAAATCTTTATCACTATTCTTCACCTGCTCATTACTTGAAACCATTCAAACCCGAATTAGTCAAGGTTAGTATTTTTATCCAATAAATAAAGTCAAGATGATTAGCTTGTTTCCATTCTATGTGAGTGTTCGATGTTACGAGATTGGACTAATGAATGGATACAAGCCTAGTATTGGATAGGTTCGTATCATTCGACGAAAGCGTTTAAGAACTAGATACCGAAAGGGTTTCTTATTTCTGAACTAGCTATGGTTAGGAGCATATTATCAAAGTCCAGCTTTTGACCTCCTAGTTTAACGCCCATTTTTCCCGGTTTTATAATCATTACATGTTTCTATCTGAATTGGTAGTTAACTTCAGTATTGCTTTTCGACTTTTTAGGGTAACCATGTTTTCCGCCAGAACTTCAGTATTGCTTCTCGACTGTTTTGGGTAACCATGTTTTCCGACCTTTTGGCTGACTAATCCATGGGGTTGGCGAGACGTCACACACTTTAGTAAGCCACCCATGAGTGGTTAATATTGCTTATGTAGTTATAAGTTGAAACTGTGTGATACCAACGATTCTACATTTGCTTCTTTATTTGTTTAATTGCCGTCTGTCAATTCACATCCTCCGTCAGAATTTATTGTCATATATTTATGGTCTAAGCTGTTTTCGGCCTTTCCGTTTTCATTTGGGGAATCGTTCATTTCTTTCCTCAAATCACTGTTTGCCCTACGTCTAAGATACAAGTACTTTGATGTCTATACCAGATACAACAGAACCACTTCCTCGCCCATACATGGATTATTTTTATGAGATTTAGAGCTAGTGGCATAGGAAAACAAAACTAAATCAATAAACCCTTTGGCGCTCTTTAGTTGCTTCTACTTTTTTCGTTTAGTGGGTCGTGAAAGCACCCACTAGACGTATTGGTTTTAGTGAAAATGTGACCAATTTTCATCCCATAGATTTCACCTTCTTGTATAAGAGTGCAGACCTCCCACCCACAAAGTAACTTGCATCGACTCCTCATACCTCATACGGCAACACTTCCAGGCGCTACTAGGTTCCTAATTATGTTTTTTGGTGGTTTGTGTGTGTCTGTGAGTGTGGGGTGGTGGTGGATAATGATGTGTGCTATCATGATTCTGAAGGGTATGTAACAGCACTTTACCATTGATCATGTTACCTGTGCTTATAATTAAGGCAGCGTATAGTTTAAGGGCTGACATAACCTGCTATCACTTCCACATCCGTGGTACTAGGAGAATGCTTTACCTTTTGAAAGGGGTGAGATGCTCGAATAGTCGAATATGACAAATGATCGTGCTTACATAATTCTTAGACAGAGGCTGTGTAGGTTACATAAAACCATTGAAACTATGATATAGTTTAGTATTCTTTAGCCTGCCATTGTTACATTTTATTACCTTTTTTTTTGGCTTCTATGTAAAAAGCGACCTTTGTAATCATGCAGGCAAGATGGCGAAACAAGCTCAAACATTATTTCTCGAAGAATGGCTAAAAACAAATAGCGGCGCTATCAGCAATAGTAACTCTACACAATCTACTCCTCAATCAGCTCGTGCCATCATCCAAGCATGGGCTAATCTTAGGGAACCACTGCAGCAAAAATCATTTACTCAACAACACTACCAATCTTTACAGACCCTGATAAAATCTGGAATATCTCTTTATGTTGCAGATCCGCAAGTTAAGCTTATACTCTCTATTCTATCAGCGCCAGACCTATCTCTACCTTCAGAATCATATCCCCCCTTTCTCAGGCTTTTATATATATGGGTTAGAAAATCGTCTAAGCCCTCTCCTGCACTTATTAATTCTTCCGTTGATGTCCTCTTTCAACTGTTTTCATCCCAATCTATCGCCAACAAGAGTGCTTTGTTTTTCACCGAAGGGCTGCTTCTTCTTGGTGCCTTTACTTTTGTGCCCTCCATATCTGAAGAAACAAGAACACGATGCCTGGAGTTGTTTTGTAAACTATTCGATGAAGATTACAAGGTAGTTTCTGTGTTTGATGATCTTGTCCCTAGTGTACTTGCCGGGATAGGCTATGCGCTATCTTCTTCAGGGAGTATACACTTTGTTCGAATTCTTGATTTGCTGTTTGGAGTTTGGAATAAAGGAGGAGGACCTTCTAGTAGTTTATCCCATGGTGTAATGCTACTCCATCTTGTTGAATGGTTTCTTTACAACTGTATCCAATCACAGTCATCCGAGAAAGTTAGTGCCTTTACGAAACAGATTCTAGAAGCTCCGGATACACATTATGCCTCCTTTTCAGTTGTCATGGGTGCAGCAGGAGCCCTAAGGGCTTCCAGTACGTCGATGTTTACTGGTCTCATGCAACTAAGGAGCTCTGCTGAGCAACGACTTGAAATCACTGCAGGGGCCTTTATATCTAAAACTAGAAATTTTACTGACCCAAACGATGAACTTAAAGATCGTGTTCTGCTACAATGTATATCATTAGCTTTAGCTCGAAGTGGTCCTGTTTCCTCAAAGGATTCTCTTCTTCTATGCCTTGCTTCGGCAATATTCACGGAAATTATCCCTCTAAGGCGCTTTTATTCGAAGATTCTTGGGGTCTTTGTCAATTCAAGTAGCAGAGGGCTTTATGAAGTTAAAGAGCATCTGAATAGTCTCATATTCAAGGAGGCAGGAGTGATAACTGGCGTTTTCTGCAAACAGTATGCCGAATCCAGTGAAGGCAGTAAGAGTAAAGTGGAGAATCTTATATGGGATTTCTGTCAAGATGTTTATATGTCACATCGCCAGGTGGCTTTGATGCTTCAAGGCAAAGATGAAGAGTTGATTCAAGATTTAGAAAAAATAGCTGAATCTGCATTTCTTATGGTCGTCTTCTTTGCTTTGGCTGTTACTAAACAAAAGCTAGTTCCTAATATCCCTAGAGAAATTCAGCTAGATATATCAGTGAAGATATTAGTTGCATTTTCTTGTTTGGAGTATTTTCGGCGAATGCGACTGTCAGAATATATGGATACTATTAGGGGGGTTGCTGGAAGCGTTCAGGAAGACGAGGTAGCTTGTGTCTCATTTGTTGAATCCATACCTTCGTATGGTGAATTGACAAAAGTTCACGGTATTACATTTTAAAATTACAATTTTATGTTACCATTTATTACGTAAATGCTCATGTTACGCTAATTTCTGCCTTCTAGTTTCTTCCAACAAAATGGAGTGTACATGGTCTAAAGACGAAATGCAGAATTCTAGGATTTTATTCTATTTGCGTGTGATTCCTACTTGCGCAGAAGGCATACCAGCTTCAGTTTTCAGAAAGACTGTAGCTCCAATCCTGTTTTTGTATCCTGAATAAAGTGAAAGGCGGTTATTTTCATTCCAAGCATACTATATAAGAATAAAGATTTTACTAACATATGACATTTTATACTTCATATTTGAAAAGTGATAATTTCGTTACTTAACACATGCAATGCTAGATACATGGGACACCCCAATGGGAAAGTGACTCGAGCTTCACATTCAACATTTGTGGCTTTTATTTCTTCCGGGAAAGACGAGGATGATGAAAGAGTTTCATTAAAGGAGCAACTTGTTTACTATTACATGCAGAGGTCGCTAGAGGTATCTAAAACTACTGATAGTTATTGGTAATGTTTTCATTATATTTATGGAAATGTTGGAAATGGTAGGGATATCCTGGTGTAACCCCATTTGAAGGTATGGCTTCTGGAGTTGCTGCTTTGGTTCGGAATCTTCCTGCCGGAAGTCCGTCCATCTTTTATTGTGTTCATTGTCTCGTTGACAAAGCTAGTAGCCTCTGCAGTGAAGTCCCTACAGAGCCCGGCTCATGGAACGACTTGCATGATGAGCTAGAGCCTTGCAAAAAACTCCTCGATTTATCACTTCGTCTTCTCTCCTTGGTTGATATACATGTAGACTGCAGTTTGCCCTTTGACTTTATGACCGATACATGCTTTTTCTATTAGTATTTTGTGAATTTATGGAGCTAAATTTGTATTTTCAGGTTCTGCCAAGTTTGATGAAGTTGTTAGCACAGTTGGTTGTGCAACTGCCCGAAGATGGCCAAAACATGGTCCTAAACGACTTGTATGTTCAAGTCGCTGATTCGGATGACGTAACAAGAAAACCAGCACTCGTGTCGTGGGTGCAGTCCTTATCTTACTTGTCTTCTCAAGCTACAATCAGTAACACCCAAACGAAACCCCCTACATGAAAAAGCTGGCTCTAAATCGTGGAATAAGGACAGGTTATTCGGCTTAAATAGGATATTTGCACGAATTTAAGAGATCTAGGACCTTCAGTCTTGCAATAGTTCAGTTCACAACCCTGTAATAAAGCGTGAACTTGCTCTGTTCTTTGTCATAATTAATGTAGAAAACATGTGATGATAGGTTCACATAGAGTACTGTTTTTCAATAATATATCGCACATCAAGTGTAAAGAATCTTGTATGGTTTGTGTATATATACATATCCTTTTAGACAATTATTGTGCATCAATGTTTTCGTAGCAAAATACTCGGTAGTTACCACAAAAAGTATCATGATAACCCAAGAACTTCCATGGTTAGTGGTTTGACATCCAAGAACAATAATCATGCTGATTCAATGTTCTGTCAAGTACCTCATAGTCCAAAGTGGCATGATGGTCCAAGACCAAGACCAGCCCGAGAGGTTACTTCAAGTACTTGAATCTTTATCAAAGTCGCACTTGAAGTAATTGCCATACAAGAACCCTCGCAATTCAAGGTAGGTTCTGTCAAATAGTTCAGTTTCATCCGGGGCTGACTGAATGTAGTTAACAGACAAGTGGAACAGGTTCAAGAACAAGAACCATCCTGATTAGAGACTATTTTCACACACCTCATGTTTCCAGCAGCCGCAATAACAAGTGGACCTCTTGCAATACGTTTGCAGTGGCGTACTAGTTGCCACACAAGGTATTTATACACTATCATGAAAGAAGCTATGTTTTAACAAACAAGTAAAAATTATTGCAATGAAATGTTATATG
Source organism: Tanacetum coccineum (assembly GCA_026074375.1). NCBI lineage: Eukaryota > Viridiplantae > Streptophyta > Magnoliopsida > Asterales > Asteraceae > Tanacetum > Tanacetum coccineum. The sequence goes on from BQNB010057164.1 coordinate 35,410, forward strand.
GCAGAAGTCATTACACAATGTCAGTATGTCACATGTCCATCTTTTGCTCATAGGCACCAGATTTCTTCTATACAAGCAGCAGTCTGTATCAGCCCAACTACAGCCTCTATACTATGATGACTTTTCACAAGCTTTTCAAAGTATTTTGAAGCTTCTTTTTGACCATGCTTCACCTTAAAAGCTGCCGCCTGTTGCGTGATAACACTCAGCTTATTATCTTCAGTCATGGCGATCAACCAATAGTTAATAGTGGAATCGAGAACGTCAGGAGCAGACATGTGCTGAATATCAGGTACTGTTAATAGAGATTCTGATGCTATCTGTGGATGCCCTGCAGCTGCGGTTATCTGAGCCCTAGCGAGTAGAACAATCTATGATTTTTGAGGGAAATTTTTCTGCATAATTACCCAACGTTTCTTCAGCTATTCCAGCCTTGTTTTCTCTAACACAGACAGCAACTTGAAGCAGTATAGGCATAACATTGCTGGGAAACATTTGTTGTAATGCATCACCAAGCTCCCAAGCCTGTTGAATCTTGTACAAGTTTAAACTTTGAGAAGAATATTGCCTTTCTCTAGACCTTTCAGGGACTCCAAAGCCTCATCTAGCTTATTTTGCCTGTATGGACAGTATGCCTGTTTATAGATCACCATGAGAAAAAGAGACACGTGTTAGAGAAGACATGATGCGCAAAACTTATGCGTCTTACCGATGGTCATGTAAGAAACAACGCCAAACTCTCGAGGATGGTTTATTGCTCTATATCCACATCGGCATAAGCATATGTAGAAAAATGGCACACATTCATTAAAAAGCTGATATAAAAGTACAACACGTAGTCATACCAATGAATTTGTTTATAAAGTCAATTTGAGAACTCCTTGGTGGTAGTTCTAAATTAATTTCGCTATCCCTACATAGATCGTTACAAGATTTAATCCATAACCTGAGACTTAATAGTTTGTACCAAAGGTATCGTATCAACTAATTACTCATAACATTAAATAACACACTAAGACACTTGTTAATAATCATTCGTATCCCAATCATAAAAGAGTGAACGCTAGTAGTTGCACTTGCATCATCATGCATGGCAGTTTTTGTAACATAACGGGGGCTACTTTCAGTACAGCACAAAGGATCATTTATCATTTAATTACATAGGTAAGCCTGCAGTTTTCAGCTCAGCGTCACCAACATCAAAATTTGACACTACAATCTAAGAACATTATTAAAAATTATACCTTCAGAAACCGAAAACTTGTTTGCGAAAACATTGATTGCATCATCAATAATCAAAGCCACCACTTTACACCTAATCGCATCTTCGTCACCAGATACAACGGCAAACACTAGAAAAACACAAATCAAAACAGACCCACAAGTTTAAAAAGAGCATTATAACTACCTTGAGCCTTGGAGACGATTGAGTGAATAGATCTTTCTCGCCGGTCGGTGCTTTGGTTTTTGAGGCATTCTTGTTTGACTACTATTGACATGGGTGATGAGGAAACACAACTCAAGAGGTTGAAAACTTCCTTGTCAAAAGAACGGATTACTACCTACACAAGAATTCACCCGGATCTTGGTCCTTAAGATTTACGAATTTTTTAGTATTCTTTCCTAGTGTATCTATCATACACGGAATGTTAACCGGTTTGTTAAAGTATACCAAAAATATAAAATGTTACCATTTAGAAAAATTGTGTTACTCAACAACATCTGTAGTCGCAGCCATAAAATACACATACCATATAGGCCTTCAGTTGTCGCTAAGGGGAATCATGAAACCGTTTTTGTTAAAGAAAGATTAGTGTTTTGAGGTTCTTGTAAAAAAGGTAAAAAGAAGATGTGATTTAATTTATGTGATTGAGAATTATCCGTCAGTTAACCATGAGAATATAGTTACTCTTCATGCTTACGAGAGTGATGAGAAGTTTTAGTACTTCGCAATAGAAGAGCGCAAATGTAGTTTAGAGTCTTATGTATCTAAACAGGAGGTATTTCGTATACAAATCAATGTTTTAAAGGTTAGTGTCTGTAATTTTTTTTATTGTAAAATTTTCAATTTTGATTATACGTTAAACAAGTGAAAATCAATTGCCATGATCCATGTGTAATTGTATGGAATCTTTATGAAAATGAATTGCCATGTCTAAAATGTGCAATATAGCTAGTGACGTCATCAATCAATGCAAAGAGAATCATGAACCATGAGTCTTCATCAATCAATATAGCGTTAGGCTTTTGGTATGGAATTTACTTTTTTAATTTTTTTCATTAACTTCCAATAAATGAAAGAAAACATGTTAGCTTAAACGTATCATATTTATAGCTTTGGTGTGATTTTGATGAAGCTGACTGAACGTTAAGCGTGTGATATGAATTTGAAACCTAGAGATAAAATTTTGTTGCTCGGGTCAGTTTCTTACAGCTTTATTAAACTAAATCCATAATCTATAGTTTACTACTTTACCCCTTTTTATGATATGTTTAATTCTGATAAGAAAGGATATTAATGAGTAATCACGTATTTGGTAACCTTGACCATTTCATTAGGTGTGTATGCTAAGATACACATTGGTTTTACTCTAATTCTTAGTTGTTCATTATTAATCGCATTCTATGCTCAATATCAATATTATCATATATATACATGTTAGCTATAAAATTGCATATTATCTGAAAATATTGTTTGGTACTTCATACATGTTAACTATAATAAATTAGAGAGACATTATATTTTTCTTTGATTTTGAATGTACTTATCAATACATGAAAACTAATTGATTGTGATTGTTAATGGTGAATGAACAGGGATCCCATGAATTACAACAAGATTATTGTGCGTGTTAGTAATTTGAGAAGAATTAATGGTGAATGAAGCCGTGAAGAAAGATACGCTGGTGTAAGTCTCCCTCATTCTT
>BQNB010057165.1:0-38336 GCA_026074375.1 Tanacetum coccineum
CCATCTCTTCAATATCATCAGTATCAATATGCTCTAGATCTTCATTTTCCAATTGTGGACTATTAGATTGATTAGAAAAGAAGGAAAACATGACATCATCAGCATAAGTTGAGGAAGAAGCTTGTCCCTGTAAACTAGCAGTAAAAACTTCATGAGCAGTATTAACTGATTCATTGGTACTGCTAGTGTTTTCTAAAGATACAAAAGCCACATTTTAAGAGTTTGAGCTTGATTGGCCTTTAATCTCAGATTCATACACCTTCAGATTATTATACAAATCATCCATGCTCAATGTGTCTAGATCAGATTTGTTTCTCATGATTAAAGCAATATTGTTCCAAGCTAATGGTAGACTTCTCAGCAACTTCAGATTTGCATCTTCTTGAGAGATAACTTCACCATGAATTTCCAATTAGCTGATGAGTTTTTGAAACCTATCATAGATTTTATCCAGTCCTTCAGATCTTGATGCAGCAAAATTCTCATATTGCTGCTTCAGTATGGTTTTCTGCATTTTCTTTGATTCTTTGTTGCCTCCAAACCTGGCCTTTATTGCTTCCCATAAGGTCTTTGCATCCTTGATTCCATGAAACTTTAATATATGCTCATCAGAAATGGCCAACAATAGAGTGCTTTTTGCTTTCAATTCATTCTTTCTTGCTAGCTTTTGTTCAGCAGTTTTAAAAGGAATGGCACCTTCAGTACCAGCACTAGCTGATGCAATAGTAGGTGCATCACCATTCACAATAACCTCCCAAAGAGCATAATCAGTGTGAGTAAGATATTGATCCATTCTCATGCTCCAGAGATCATAGTCTCTAGTTTTAAGTACTGGAAATTTTAGTGCACGCAATGTTTGGGTAGTTTCTGATTGTGACTCCATCTTCTCTTTGAATATGAGATCTTGTATAGATGTAGTGTTCTTCTTATTCAAATTTTCTCAACAAGCTCTGATACCACTTGTTGATCCCTTTTGAACAGATCTTACTTAGCTTGTTAAAGCTTAGTTGTGTTAGATAGATCCAAAACAACTATAGTAGAAACTAAGATTGAGAATATCACAAACTATGCGGAATCTAGTTTGCAATACTAAGAAGAATAATGAAACAATAAAACAAGATCTTGCTAAACTTTCAATATATTGAACACAATCAAAGTTACAGAATAACCTTGAAACTATGAATACTAATGACTTCTAGATCTATATCTTTCTAACTATGCCTTAGGATTTCTTTTATTCACCCATGAAACAATAATGACGTACAAAAAATGCGTCAAGTGATTCAATGCATATCTTATCCTAATATATTATTTGCATATCACTTTATCAGTTACGAACTTTTTTAACCAACAGTACTAACTATTATAACTAACAGTATTAATAAACTGACAATACTAACACTTTGTACTGGCAGTACTAACTATAACACTAACAGTACCAATAACTTAGACTATTTTCTCTAATCTTCACCAGCAGTAGTTTCTTCAACTAGTAGTAGAAACTTATGAGGCCTTTATTCCTAACAAAAAAAATTATACGAATCGATTCCAAATGCTTGAGCACACCCATAGGGACTTTGAAAATCGACATATGATATAGAGGGATGGAGCTAAGAACCAATTTAAGAAGCGTAAGACGACCTCCTATAGAAAGAGTATTAATCTTCTCTTTAGATTAACGAGATCTACACTTTTAGAAGATTTACCTTCATCCATGAATCTGTACTTTAGGACATTGGCACCACCAACTTTGACACTAAGGTAATTAAAAGGAGTAGAGAAAGTAGAACAACCAATGCGCCTACTTGTTGAATCTACTTTGTCTGAATGGACTCTAAACCCCATCAACTTACTTTTTTGAATATTTATTTTAAGACTCGAAGCCATAAAAACACTTCAAAACATTAACAAGAGTATTAATATTAGAAGCATCCCAATCGCCTATAAAAACAGCGTCATCAGCATAGAACAAGTGGGAAATCGTCAAGGATTCATTAATAGTAATACCTTTGAATAAGCCCGCATCTAGAATTTTTCCAAATGAAAGATGTAAGCTTTCCATAATTAAGATGAAAAGGAAAGGAGATAGGGGATCTCCCTGCTTTAAACCTTTAGAAAAATAGAATTTTGAAGTTGGGCTTCCGTTAACAAGAACCGATCTGGTAGCAGTTGTAAGAAAACCACTAATCCAACCCTGCCATTTATCACCAAACCCAAAAGCCTTTAATACGTCGTCTAAATTGTCCCATCAAACAGAGTCGAAAGCCTTTTCAAAAACAATCTTAAAAATCATAGTTTTAAGATTTTTGTGCTTATACCAAGACGAAAGCTCGTTTAGAATGAAAGGCCCATCAAGAATTTGACGATTGGTAACGAAAGCTGATTGAACGTCACTTATAAGATCTGACATAACTAAACTTAATCTATTCGCCAACACCTTAGCAATAATTTTGTACACACTTCCAATAAAGCTAATAGGACAGAAATCTTTAACAACTTTAGCATCTTGAATTTTTTGGATTAAGGTAATAAAAGAGGCATTACATCCACGAGGGAAAGAACCTGAAGAGAAGAAATGCGAGACAGCAGCCACCACGTCCTGATTAAAGAAACTCCAATATCTACGAAAAAACCCAAACGTAAAACCAACAGGGCCCGAAGATTTGTTCGTGCCACAATCCCAAACAACCCTTTTAATCTCGTCGTAATAAAAAACACTTTCCAGCTATTCTACTTGGTCCAATGATAATTGGTTAGGAAAATAAGTATCAGGGCGAATGGAGAAATCTTCAGGTTTTGAAAATCGACAAGCAAAGTGATTCAAAAATTCGGTCTTAACTTACCAATTGGGTTCGACAAGCCACTCGTCTTCCAACAAGAATCCTAATATTGCAAGTTGAGATCTTTTTTATTGGATTACCATGGAGAACTATTAGGTTCTCTTCCCATTCTATACGACAACCGCACCTTTAGCTTTTGTGAAATGTCCGAAGCTTTAATTAGAAATTATGTCTTGAGATCTTTTCAAAGGTTTGAACGGTACTTTAAAGTAGCTTTATTAAATCCGACTTGATCAAGAGCTTTATCCACATCCGAAAGCTTCTTTAGAATTAACAATTTAGCATCAGAAGATTTTTTCCTAGTTTCCTTAGATCAAAGCTTGATATCATTTTTAAGAATTTGATGTTTCTTTTTCAAAAATAACATACCATTTGTCTTAGAAACGTTCAAGTTCCTCCAAGACTCCTCTACCAGCTTATCAAATCTATCCATCTTAAACCATGAATGAAAAACCCGAATGGAGAAGCACCATAATCTGTATCTAACTCTCTCATTAGGATAGGACGATGATCAGAAAGGTGTCTTTTCTAAACAATTGGCTGAGAGGTGGTGGAATACACCATCATAGGGACCTTTAGTTAGTAGGAATCGATCCAACTTGCTCATCTTTTGAAGTTGATCTATGAGCCAAATGTGCTAAGTATCTAAGAGCCTGGAATGAAATAAAATTGTTAAAAGCAAATGCTCCTTGATAATTAAAATATGAACCAAACCTTTCTTGTTCCATACGAACTTCATTGAAGTCGCCTAAAATCACACATTCTCCATCCCATATGTTCACCATAGAAAAAAGATATTCCAAAAATTGCCTTTTTTCTGTAAGCTCTTGAGGAGCATAGACAGAAATAACAAGCAATTGGGTAGACGTAGGAATCCAAGTACCCATGATTACTAAGAAGTAGTCGGGAGCACTAATATTGTCTTTAACAAACAAGTCAGGCTCCCAAACACATAAGATACCCCTAGAATTACAACTAAGAGATTTGGATGCGTAATCAAAAGATTAAATTACTCAATCTCATTAATAGAGAAACAATCAATGCTATCCATCTTAGTTTCCTAAATTGCTACAAAATAAACTTTATGTTTCGAACATAACTCCTTTAACCATCCTTTTTTAGCCTTGTGACTAAGATCTTGAATATTTATGGACAAAAAATTTATTTAAAAACGTTACCATCTCCTTGTGAACCGATAATAACTTAAATATTTTTCAAACATCCTTCCATATTGTACCTTATTGTTTGACCGACCTTTACTAGTTCGTCTATCAAATTTAATATAGATCCTCCAGAATGAGCCTTAGAGAATCGAATATCACTACGCCTATGTGAAGTAACACCCTTAGAACTCCCTGAATCATTTTTGTTTTTCGAGGAAGATAAGTGTTGATCGTCAAGTTCGTCTATGCATTGTGCCTCTCCTTTTTTTCCATCTTTATCTACAGGTGTGAACCCCGGGGGTATTGCAATTTCTCTTCTGTTGAAAGACCAGCATGATCCTTTTTCTTTTTTAAGATATCATAAATCTAAAAAGGGTCTTCAGAATGCAATTGTTCATCAGTAGGGATGTTCTTGTTCCATGCATGGGAACGTTGTCGTTCCCAAAGATCATTTCAGAAACCTTCTCAACATGATTATCATCATCAAATACATTCTCTTATTCCTTAACACCACTCTCTAGGCCTTCTTCTTCACTATAAGATTCATCATCAGAAGATAACAGTTCACCTTTTTTATCTCAAAATTCTGGAACCCATGTTTCCAGTTCTTTGGCACGAATCCAGAAAACTTTTCTTTGCACTATGACTTTAAATCTTTTGCTAATAAGATCATCAAACCTTGTCCTAACACATAAACGTTTATAAGAGAATGAAGCATCACCATTCTCCTTAATTCCACTAGTTCTCCCTACTTTGATGCAATCTTGACGAATGTATTTTGATTCTACGTTTTCAAGGGAAGACCTTCAATAGAAACCCTCACAAATCTTTCATCACAAACAAACGTGTTACATGCAGGTATTAAAACATCAAACCAAGAACGAACTCCAACATGATTACCAAATTTTTCTTTAGAAACCGAAGAGACCAAATCAATGAGAACCCACAACCCTCCTAAGTAAGAAAGTTTAACATTCGGAAACCCTTCTTCTTTGAGAGTTGTGTAAACGTTTTTCAGAACATTAATATCTTTAACCTTCCCCTTAGAGACGAACTAAAATCATGATTCATAATGCACGAGTAGTCAAGAACCATAGCTGGTATAGAGCCCTCTTTTAAAGCGATGTAAGGAGTCCCTAATTTAAGAACAAAAGAAAAAAAGCACATGGAATTCCTTACATTCGCACCCATGGAAGTCCCCTAATTCAACCCCTTAGATTTCCAAGCATTAGGTTTTGGGTCTCTTTGGAATCGTATTACATTCGCATAAAGGCGAAGACGATCAATCCAGTATATAAATTCTAATCTGACGATCCAAGTTAACAATCTTAATGAAATGAGCAAAAGCAAATCTTTTACCAGCTTTGGATTTCTTGAAAGGAATGAAAACATCTATTACTGTACTTTAAGCGCTACACACCTTCCACAAATCTCGCGACAAAAAGTGGTCAGGAAAATTGGTAACAAATAGTTTTTCTTTTGGATGAACTATCCCCGTCTAGGTTTGGTGCCAACAAGGCCAACGGACGTATACCATGTCAGAATTCTAGGTGGTCTTGGGTTGGACACCTACAACGAGCAACTTTATACAAATACAATGTTGTAGCTTTAATGTTATGAGCTTAGTGCAGTTGTAATTACAACTTTATTTGACATTTTATGTGTTACATGTCATATACACTTGAAATCTTGCGGTTCATACAAATTTCTTTTTTAAACCTATGAACTCACAAACTTTATGTTGATATTTTCAAGAATGTATTTCTTAGGTGCTTAACTCGATATGATGTATTTGAAGTGCATTGGGTCATCATTCATTCAAGACTATATTTTTCATGGATTTCTCTTGCACTAAATTATCATCGTTGTATTTAAACTATGAATTTCATTTGATGCAAACTTGGGAACCACTGTTTTAAAATTCATTTTACTTTATGCTATAAACGAAGGATTTCTTATAAACGGCTCATGTAGATGTCGTATCCTATTATCTTGTGCTTATGTATTATGAAGTAACGCTCCCGATTATCTTTCTGCTACCATATATTTTGGGGTGTTACATCGCGTATCTTCTCCATTCTAGATTCTCAAAATCAATTTTTGTCATAACTTCACATATGTTATAAACTGTTAGACGATTTGATGTCACATGAAAGCTTTTTTTATCTAATGTGTCGCGTAAAATTTTAAACTAATGAGATTATGTCAAGAATATATCATTTATATTCTCATACATATGATAATTGTGGTAATTTTCGATCTTTTATTTCAATTTAATATTTAAAACAGATTATTAATTTATTAATATGTATCGTTAATATTGACAAAATTCAAATCCGTATGTTTGTCGATGCATTGAAAGAAGTATATATTAAGTGGTATTTTTGTATTCTAATCTTTAGAACCAAGCATCATCTATTATAATGATAATACTCATTATATTCCTTAGTATTTACATTATCATTTCTTTTCTCATTACTCAATATGAACCAAGCGTCCTTTTAGAGTGACATGTGTCACTTTTTAATTAAAAAACACTCTTATTTTTAAATTGAAATATTTTTTATCTAATTATTTTTTTATAATCTAATTTCATCATATTTTATAAAGTTTTATGCTCTTTAATTCAACAACCATTTTGATATATTCTTATTAATTTTTAGTTTTTTTCAATTTTAACGCCATCAAAACTAGTACTTTGTGCGGGTACCATGCTAGCATTAAAAAAACATTAAAAGAAACCATGTTAAGATCTAAAGAAAAATATTCGGCCTTTATTAAAAACAAGAATTTTAGCCCGCGCGTTGCCGCGAGATGTTTGTCAGGGTGAGTTTGGTATACATCCGAAACTATGTAGAGAACTCGATGTGAATCTGGTGCGAGCCAAAAGTCTCAAACATAGTACAGTAACAGTTTCATTAAATCATTCCATGATACAGGTTATAAAAAAATGCAGTAATTACAATACTTAAAGACAAATAGTTATAGTACGATTGTCTCAGGTTACATTAAACCATTCACATGATACGGCAAAAAAATGTGATTTGATCTGCAGACAGGCTCATTTTTCATCTGCAGGATAAAAGCACTTAGTCCAAAAATAAACGAATGATTTACTTTTTCACATGAGGGATAGAAAATGTAAACATAAATATAAGTAATCTGTATATGATGGTCATATGAGGACAAAGTGGGGCATTCTAGTAGTTTATGCAAAAACTGTTGGTAATTGTGAGCGGTTGTTTGTTGGTATAACAGCTGGTAATTTGTTAGTGAATTTTGATGAGTATGTTGTTGTAAACCATAATATCCAACCACTTCTGAAAAGTTATGTTATTTACGAATATTTGATTTTTGTATGCATTATTACAGGTTATATAGTGATAGTTCTTCTTTATCTCTATTTGTTGGTCTCAGAATAGGGGGGATGTATGTTAGCACCAGATAGTAGGACAGGAAGCAAGTGTATGCTTAGCCTTTTTGTATTTTTTTTATATACGTGTCAGGAGTAATTAGCGTGTTATTGAACAACAAAGTTATGTGGAACATGTTGTGTTGATCATTGTGGTGTTATGTAGGTTGTTTGTGATACGTGGTGTTGTTGTATGTTGCCAAATATGTGTGTTGCTGTTGGTTTTGTTTTTAATTTTTGAGGCTCGTTGTTCTATTTAAACTTTCTAATGTTTCCATAGACTGTGTCGATTTCTTTAAACACTTTGAATTGGTTATTATTCATGCATGGCTAACATTCCAAAATCTTATCCACTTGTTCATAAAGATTGATTATTGGATTTGTTTAATTAGGGAAGTTGGTGAAGATGTTGCTAGGGTAAGGGAGTATAGGGGCGTGGCTTGTGGGTCGAAGATTGCTATGTGGAGGAAGGAATAGTATATTAGAGAACTTAATGCTCTTGGTGGTTGTGAAGGTGTTGTTGAAATTGTTAGGTTTATAGAGGGGTTGCAATAAGATGACATGGAGAGGTATGACCGTTCGCTATTATTGATGAAGGAGATGGAGGTTAAGGCACTCGAGAAGTATAAGTTTATCTTAAAGCTTATTGGTTATGTGGTGGACTAAAGCTATTTATGTTTATTTTAAAGTAATGTGTAATATGCATCTGTTTTATGTTGACCCTTCTGAGTTGCTTGTTTTTTTATGGTTGTAATCGTATGTTTTAAGAAACAATTTGTAATCAACATTGTGTGTTTGTGCATAATTGGGAGGAGGATATTGTTCTAATCAGTGCTTGTGTTATGTAAGGGTGTGTAATAAAATGTTAAGATTGTGTGTTTGTGCATAGTTAGGATAAGGTTACTATTTTTTGTTACGGACTTTTTTTATAAAGAGTGGTGTGGTTACTGTATGTTAAAAGGGGTATTACAGATAAAGCAAAAGCAAGTATTCGTATACAGAGGGGTATTGTAAATACAGTAAAAGCAATTATTTGTCTAGAGTTTTGTAGTGGTTTTTTTAGGGGGGGGGTGTGTGATGTGGAAAGATAAGGTGTTTTAACAGAATTGATAATTTGGCTTTTTAAAGGTGTTGAGGTTCAGTGTTGTGCATTCAAACTTGTAATAACATAAAGAATGGCAGCGCTGCCTAGGTGCGATGAGCTTCGTCAAGCTGCTCATTCTTCGGAGTGGGAAGACATGTTTATTTTATACTGTCATAGGGCTATTGTTGAAGACATAAGGTTGGCGAGAGAGATCAATGGTTAGTACTGCTTGACTCTATAACACTCCTTTATGTTGCCAAAGCCTTTTTAAGCTTATAATTTTGTGATTTAAAGAGTAAAATTCAAATACCAGATAATAATAAGCTTCTAACAAACCTGATGAACATATTTCAACAATCAAATAAGCAAAAACAATAAGCTAACAACTAATGCTAATATTTTTTGTTTTTATGACTTTTTTGTATTAAAACATGAATATTAAGATCTAAACAAACAATTGAACTAAATAAGCATTAAACACAAATAATAAGCAATTATAAGCTAAGATAAACTAAAATAAGCAAATAATAAGTAGTATGAAACAGATTAAAGCTAATAGTGTAAATTTAAGCTTAAATGTAAAAAAGAAACTTACAGGAGCTTTTGCTCTAAACAAGGCTAAGATTAAGCTCAAATGATGCGATCTAACAAGCTCTAGCTTATCACAAGTATAAGCTAGTTAAGTCTAATAAGCTCTTCCAGGGTAAGCTTATCATCCAAAGCAACCAAATCCATCCATAGCATAGGTATTAAACTAGTTTTAGATGTTATTTGTAGATTAGAACCCCCATGATCAATTTGGGTTCATTATAAGATTAGAGTCTTAGATGTGCTTATTTGAGGCTTATAGAAAACAGTAAAACAGCACATATTTATCCAAAGTTTAATGTAAGTAAAGCTTTGAGGGAAAAGTAAGAGCATAATAAGGAAACTTGATTTCTATTAATAAAACAGCTGATTACAATACTAAAAATTGAAATGACATTAAGTAAACAATAAGCTAAAACATTTTTAAAGAAAAATCATAAAAGCTAAATTTTATAAGCTGAAAATGTAAAAAAAAATCTATCTCTGCTGTGAGTGAGAAGGTCTTGTATTTATAGCTGAGAGAGAAGCTTCTAGGCCTCTCAACATACTCCTCCAAGCTTTGATCTCGTCCCTTCCTTTAATGCCAATCATTGGATCCTTTGTTTAAGCCGTTGGATCAAATAAGTGAGCACACGGATTGCCAGCGTGGCATTCCGTGTGTCAGAGTACTTGTGCTTCTTTACCAAAGGTTTTAGTGCAAAAATTTCCTTCCTTGTATGTTTCCTTGCATCCACGTGTGATACCCTTGAGGTGTCTTGGCCAATGAGAGGCATTGGTGACGTTTTACTCTGCCAACTCCTAACTTGGTACTCGAATCTTAGAGCCACGCTGTCAATTGCATTTTACCTCATAATTTTGAGGTGGGTAATTGTTGAGACGATGATGAATAGTAAAACCGGAGTTTCGCGCCCTTTTCTCTCTTTTCTTTTTTTTATATCTTTGTTTGACCCAGGGGTGTGTTTGTTGACTTGGGCACGGGTATAAAGAATTGTGCCACATGTTTGGATTGGGCTTGGTTATAAGGGTTTTGTTATAAAAGACTAACGATCGTTAGTCCTTTATAAATAAAAAGCTAACGGTGTTAGGATTTTTGGGACTTTTTGTGAAATTAGGTTTAACATTTAGGGCATTTTGGGTATTTTAAGGATTTTGTCTTTTGTGAGTTGACCAATGTTGACCAAGGGTTGACTTTGTTGACCTTTTGCTAGATACTTCTGGCTCTCTTGCACTCTATCCTTTCCGGTGTCCGTGTTTGTCTGGCTTTGACCGTTTTCTTGTGATTTTTGCACTATCCGTACCTACACATTAATAAACAACAAAATACACAAATACAAGTATATTTTTGCACATTTTGATCATTTAAGGGCCATTTTGGATATAATAAAGATATGTGATTTCTCACATATCAATGGTCTATGTGATGGTTTGACAGCTGTAATTGAAGAAATTAAGCTTTTCATAGGTGATCTGGAGACATTGGTGCACAGATTTGTGCCTGAGAAAATGTGCGAGTTCTTGAGGGAGACGCAAGCCAAAGATACAGATAAGTTGATGAAGTTGCAGATTTTAGGCAGAGAGTTCGAGATACGGGCTCATGAGAAAAATCAATTTATCAAGAATCTCAAGGGAACCATGGACTATTGATGTTGTTGATGATGTCGTGTTGTATTGACTCTGTTTAGTGTCGGTAGAATAAGAGCGTAGTGTTGATGCGCGTGTGTGTCAAGGGTGTGCCTGATCATGTGGTTGTATGCATGTGTTTTTAGTCTTCTTGTATTTTTGTTGTAGTGTTGTATTTGTTTAACAGTACGTTGTTTGTATGATATTTTTCCTAATTTAAGTTTGTTTACATGTTTATTTTAAGCGTGTTGAAATGTGTTTTGATTTTTAGATGTGTGTTGTCACACCCCGCCAAGGCAGAAACGCGAGGCGTAAACAAGAATGGATATCATCACAACACATGGTGTCTATATAGAGAATACTAAATGATAACTAAAGTAAGCAAAGACACAAAGTGGTCATAACATTATCCCAAAACCTAATGTGTCTTGATTAATGGAGAAAGAAGGTTCCTCGTCATTAAATGACATGCAAAACATATATCCAAACAAATTCATTGCAAACGCATTTATTCAAACTAGTAGGCAATAAGAAACTCCATGCATCCTACGGTCTCTTCTATCCACTTCACTCTTATCTTAGCACGGTTTAAGCTAACTGTAAATGAATGCTTAAAACGTAACATAAAGTTTTGAGGGGAGAATCATAGGTTTTCGACATACAACAAATATCACCAAAATAAACTTTCTATTAGCTGTGTAATTCACAAAACAATTATGACAACTTTGAACAAAATAGGGTCAGGACGTGCCCTCGCATATCCCAATCATATCTGCTACATTATGTGGCTACATTGGCCTCATATAGCCCACACAGTCTTACAACCGTCACACCTCGTTTTGCATATGGGATCCACATTACCAAACATATTATATCGAATCCAATGGACAGAACGTGCCCTTGATCCAATACACATAACTACAACAGCTTAAAAACACGTTTTAAACTTGACAACAAGCATCTTCTCTCCCAAAATAACCATGAGAAATGGGCTTATGACAAACTCACCGGTGTAAGCTTTCCATAACGATTCAACAAAAAGTTCTCACAAAAACAACTAGCACAAATTAAACACAAAATTGCTCGTGTTAACACGCTACTAAGCCAAAGCTTAATGACATTGTAACAATCTCTATGATGGATGTCGAGGTTGTTCTATTACCCCCATGGGTCACCCCGCACCATACCCAATTTAATCACTTCGTAGCAAGTTTCACTAGTTAGTCACCAATTTGTTCATAAACTGCTAGGAAAATTTTAACGTGAACTTAACGTATCAAAAACCTTCTTTACTTACTGACCTCCATAAATTTCATACCAAAATTCACCTATATTCATTTATGAGTATAATAAAACTTCATCATGATTCCCAGAGCCATTTACATACACAAGTATCCTAAGAAAAATCAACACTACAAAACAGTCTTATTCTTCGGATCTTGTTGCACAAAATAAAGGTGTTGACCTAAAAACCATACTCACTCAAAAATCATTACCTTTCATTTGGGGGATTCTAATACACACATATAATATACTCCGGTAGATAGAAAGCTAAATTCAAATTTTAAGTGGGGGTTTTATACCTCGTAATCTGACCTAAATCTGACCCGTATTTACTGCTTTGACAACTTTTCTTGCAACCAACGTTTGAATGACTTCCCGACCTCAAAAACCTTCGAGGCCGGATGTTCTGGAAACTAGACTCTCTGAGCTACATCATAGGCACCGGAAACTTGACAAAATCTATTACCATCATTAAGATATCAGCCAAACAACACAGCCCTAAATTCTGCCCCAATCTAAATCAAATTCTAACGCGATCTAAACCCTAACGAATACACCCATATGATCCTAATTAAACCCTAATCATTATAACATGTTTATTATATCATTAATTATAGATGTTATGAAACCCTAATTATCCATCATAATAATTATTTTCATGTTTTTATGATAATTAACTAAAGGATTATAATTTATACTTAATGCTTTGAATCGTGAACACAAAAATCACCAAAACTTGTAAAAAAAGATCTATTCCTCCTTTGATTAAATTTAGCTAGGACAATTAAAAAAAGGAGGGAAGGGTTTTGGGTATTTATAGGGTTTTACATAAAGTTTTCTAGGATAGATATTATTTTACCAATTTTAATTAAGAGTAAGATTTGTTTTCCTTTCTTTTTCTATCCTTTCTTTTTTGGCCTGTTTTCCCCTTTATGCTTATATTTTATTATATTTATTTATTATTTATTAATTACTGATTATTTGCATTACCTTAAGTTTTTATAAAAACCTAAGCTTATTTGAGTATACTTTTTGCGTAAACGTAATTTACTAGACTTTTAAAATAAATAACTTTTCATTTTTATTAAACCTAACTTTCCAAAAAAATAGAAATTCATATTTCATCTTATTCTAATACTAACACCTATTCATACCATTAACATTACTTAATAAAATAAATACGTATATACGGATAAATACTTACCGATTAAATCACTAAAACGCTTTAAATCACAAAATCATTTCCTTATCACCAAAAGTGAACGAAATGAATTCAACCAATCTCACCACCATTCCAATCTTATTGAGATGATCACACTCAATAGATTGACTACCAATTTCTCACATAATCCACATAAACGCATATAAACACATATAATCACATAACCCATTCATTGCAACAGATACATAAGTCAGCACTAATAGTTTAACTAACCTGCTCAAGTCATGGTTGTCACATGTATGATAAGTGTTATTAGTCGAGAGAGAAGTTGAGGGATGTTGACCTTGTGATGTTCATGTATCAGTTGTGATACTGTTCAATCTTCTTTCTTTTTTGCCTGATGATGATAACTCTAAAAGAAGCGAACGCTTTGCTGAGGAGGATGTTGGTTCTGCAGTTGTTCCAGTGCTTGTATTGTGCTCTTTTACCCGCTCTGTGTCTGACTTCTTAGCAGGAATGATTGAGACAATTGTGCGCGCAACTTCTTCAATGAGGTCATGCGGCGGTGTGCCTGCAAAAGCCATTGTGTTAGTTATTTGAATTAGAAGTAAATGTCAGGAACCCGTCATTGTTAATTTTTTTCCATAACTTCTTCATTTTATTTAAAGTTTGTTTAATAAAGGTTCTAATGCAGTAAAAGGGGCTAAGTAAGAGAGGTTTATAAATGTGTGTTGTTTATTAATTTTCATATTATGATTGATTTTTCAACATTTTTTTTTCTGCAAGGATTTGCTTTGTTTGACAATGTTCTTGTGGATATGATTGTATGAGTGTGATGCAACACTAATGTAAAGGGTTAAGTAACCAATGCATGTATATGCGTGCATGTTGGTAGTTTGTATTCAGTGTGTAGTATTGATAAGATGGATGTGGCTCCTATGAGTATGACTCGACACTAATGTAAAGGGTTAAGTAACCAAGACATGTATATGTGTGCCTTTTGGTAGTTTGTATTCAGTGTGCAGTATGCATAAAACAGATGTGCCTCCTTGCTAAAGAGCAGACACATGTTGCACAGTAGTTATGACAGATGGTTGTTTAGTGTATATTTTCAAGTGGAACAAAGTTAATAATATGATTGAATGTTTATGTCTTGTTTATTTTGACACGTGGTTTTGAGTAAGATACTGAGGTAAGTTGGTATATGGTGTGTAGATTTCACTGATTTCGAAAAAGTTATTGATGTCTACTGCTTTTTGATTAAAAGCGGATATGAACAAAGGCTTTACAGTAAAAGCATATGGTTTCTTCTTTTCCTTTATTGCTTACTGTATTATGGAGAGAGAGTGTGGCTTAAAAGGGGTTGTGTTTTGTCTATTTAATGGGTGGTGTTTGAGTGTAGTTTGTATCAGAAGCATAAAGAAAGCAGTCGATGGCGGCACTACCTAAATGTGATGAGTTGTAGAGGACTGTTAATTCATCGGACTAGAATGTGATGTTCAGACATCATTGTCGTAGGGAAATCAGTGAAGATCTACGGTTGTCGTGAGAGATCAATTCATTGTGTGCTCAGTTGACTGGTATTGTTGATGAAAGGGAGAGATTTGATGATGAGTTGGACAGACTCGTTGGAAGGACCATGCCAGAAAGAATGGTTGAGTTTATGAAGCAGGTCCAGGGTAAAGATATGCCGAACAGGTTGAAGTTGTAGATACTTTCGAGTGAGTTCGAATTGCGATCTCGTAAAAAAGACATTTTCATCCAGAAGTTGAAGGATAATATGGATTTCTGAATTTAAATGTATCGCGCGTGGTTATGTTGATCTTGAATCAGAGTTGTGATAATCGTGGCTTTCATGTAAGTTAGGTCTGTATTGTTTGAATAATGTACTTTAGTGTAAGATAGTATTGGACTCTTGTCTGTCCTGTGTGGTTTATTTTATATGTGTTGTATGTTTTTTATGTATTTGTGGCGGTTGTATCTAATATGTTTAATGTAATGGATAATAATGAGGATTACTTGGTGTGTGTTTATTCTAGTGTACAGTAACTTCTGCGTTGGCAGAGTATTTTTGTAAGACTACAGCTATACACTTTTTATTGGTAACGTTACTCGGTTGTTGAGTTTCCTGAGGCATGACAGTGAGTACATGTTATGTGTTTTCTTTGCCGGATGTTTCTTTACTTGGTGTGGCTGAGCTTGTAGCTAATGCCAGTAGTTCTAGTACTCTACATCGTTGCGTACTAAGTTTTGAAATTGTATGTTTTCTATAGCGGAGTATGTTTTTTAAGAGTCGTTGTTACCTGCGTCTTCAGTTTGAATGGCCAGTTGGATGTCAAGCACATCATTGGCTATAAATGCGCCTGCCCCTCGTTGGGTTGAAGGGGCGTAACGAATCTGGAAAATGTGTTTTTTGGTGATGGTGTTGACTATCTCTATAGGAAATCGTTATTCACCTGTTTCTTTGTACTTTTGTGCGACCTGCGAGTACGGATGACCGGTAATTTTTTTGCCTGCCTTTATGAAGAATGTGAACTGCGCTGTTGTTGTTCCATCAGTGACCGTTGCCTTAAACTTGTACCTGTTTGTTTTTAATCATTATTTCTGTTTTGCGTGACTGATGCTCAGAGGAAGCATTGTTTGTTGGATGGATCACGTTTGATATATGGGCCATCATACCTTGTAAAGTACTGGGTCTTGCTTCCGTGATTTCACATTTGTACGTTCCATTTGGTGGGTTAAGTGGTTGATAAATATTAATGCCTAAAAAACATTACAATATTTTTCACATCTTTAACGTTTTGATAATCACAAAATAAAATGTTCAATGTAAAATTATAACATAAACAAACATTTAGTAGTAAATTTTATTTCGGAAATTTATATCACTTCAAGTTATGAATAAATAATTGCATTTAATGCATTTTTTGATCAAATGAAATTTTATTCAAACCTCATACTTTATAAAATTGTTGTAAACATTTTATAAAAACATTAGAAACATTTTTTAAATTAAAAGAAAATTTCTTTATTCAAAAATAAACATTATGAAATTCAAAATTTTCAGGCCTAAAACGGCTAGAAAGGTTCAAACAAATTCCACCTCACAAAAGACAAACTGGGAATGGCTAGTCTCAGGTGACCCCTTAATACCACGAGACGGCCCCTTAATTTTTAGGGGACCCACCCCACCTATCTTTAGGGGTAGCCGGCCCATTGACTGACGCTCCTCCAGGTTTGTCCTAATAATACTAGACTATTCCCTACATATTTTTCTCACATTTTGCACTCATTCTTTTCTGCTCAAATCAGCCAACATATCCTCTTAAAAATCCTTTTGATCATTTAATCAGAAAGTTTGTTTCTATGTGTATCCAAAGTCAATTACTCAGTGCAAGGAGTAGAATACTTCCATCATCAAGTGAAAAGAAGTAGTACACCTTAGTGTGTATTGGGCAACCTTGTTGCATTCTTATCACATATTTGTAAAAATAATTGTATATCTTGTTTTTGTGTGTAAATAGCTAGATGTTGGCGTTCTTTGTAAGTATAGTTAGATCGTGGTGATCTACCAAGTAGTGTTAGTAGTTTGTGATATAAGTAGTGTGGTGAACTTGAAGTGAAGTCTTGCAGAAGTTGTGAAGAAGTTCGTGTTGAAGTTGTAAGAAGTCAGTGTGAGTTTGTGAATAAGTTGTGACGGTCATGTGGATAGATTTGGTATATAGTAAGATAGAATCGACATTTAGCTTTGTGTCGTAAATCGGTGTAAGCAACGTTGTGTTCGGTTTTCTCCGCCATATGGGAGTAGTTTGTTGAAATAGTGAAGAGAAAAACTCTCAAGTTGGTGATCGAGGAGTGGAGTAGGGCAAAAAGGTGCTTCGTTACCAAACCACTATAAATCCGCGCGTTGTGGTTTGATTGTTCTTACTCTTATTTCTTGTCCTACATTATTTTTTAATAATTGTTTAGATAAGCATATTGTTTATATTGTGCAAGTATTTAATTCACATAAAGTCGAATCTAGAATTTTACAAACACCTTAAAACCTTAAATTAAAAAGCGGTAAACTATTCAACCCCCTTCTAGTTTTCCACAATTGGTATCAAGAGCCACATTAAACAAGATTTTTAAAATAAATTGTATTTTAAAACTTGAATCGATCTATGGAATCCAAAAAATATTTAGAAGGGCAATTTATGCAAAGACCACCACTATTTGAAAGTGATGGATTTATTTATTGGAAAAATAGATTCGAAAATTATGTGAAGTCAAAAGATCTAGACCTTTGGCAATGTTTTACGAATGGTGATATTACTCCTATTTTCTACTAATCAAGAAACTATAAAGGATGTATAAAATTGTACCTTTCAATAAACAAAATTGATCGATCTCAAAAAAGAAAAACTTGCAAAAAATAATGAAGCTAAAATGGTAATTTATAATGCTTTGCCACGTAAAGAATACAAAAGAATTTTTATGTGTCAAACCGCAAAAGAAATTTGGGATACTTTATTAATCACTCATCAAAGTAATAATCAAGTCAAAGCTAACAAAATAGATCTTCTTGTTCAACAATATAAACAGTTCATGATTCCAGAAGAGGAATCAATAGATAATGCCTTTGTTAAATTTAACACTATTATTACTAGGATGAAAGTTTTTCTAGCAAGAATTATGTTAGGAAATTTCTTAGGGCTCTTCATCCTAAATGGGGCGCAAAAGTTACGGCTATTGAAGAATCAAAGAATCTAACAACTCTACCACTTGATGAACTCATTGGAAATTTGAAAGTTCATGAAGAAATAATAAAGAAAGATTCTGAGACGGCCAAAAGCAAAAGAGAACAAAATAGATCTATTGCGTTGAAGGCTAGAAAGGAATCTAGTGATGAAAATAGATCAAGTTCCGATAGTGAAACCGTATCGAATATGCCTTATGGCCGTAGAAACTTCCAAGTAATTTTTTTCAAAAGAAGAGGTTGGTTTGTTACGACAACCAAAGATGAAAGAAAGTCATTCCAATAAATATTAGGATGACAAAAATGGCAAAGCAAAAGGAATGTTTTAAAATGCGGTGATCCAAATCATCTAATTGAGTGAATGTCCAAAAGCGTCGAGAATCTATATCAAAGAGTTTTGTTGGAGGATGTTGATGTGATAGCGACGAAGATGAGAGAAGAAGACTAATGATTGGAAATGTCTTATGGCTAATAGATCGAATGAGGACTTTTCCGAAACCGAAATACTTTTTTTGACCAATCATCATTAGACGAAAAAGACTTAGATAGTGAATATAGATTCGACTATGCAATGTAGGACTAAAAATTCATCGTAAAAATTAAAGTCTAAAACAAGCTAGAATTCAATTAGAAAATAAAGTACAAGAAATAAAAAGATAAATATCTAGATTAGAAAAGGATAAGGAATGTTAGTAATGACATGCAAAATATTGCCAATTAACTTAGGTTTGACAATGAAAAACATAAGGAAGAATTATTAGACTAAATCCAATTTGATAATAGTATTCACTCACTTAAGAAAAATTAAGTTCTCAAAAAGCCCTCCTGGAGATAAAAAACCGGGTCTAGGGATTAATTTTACAAAGGAATCTTCTAGGGAAACCAAACAAAGTAAAATTTGTAAAAAGCACAAGAGATCGAGTCGTAAAAGAAAAAATGGTAGTATCAAACTCATTTTCAAAACAAAATTCATACTTATTAACAATACTAAAATTTGATTGCGAAGTGATGACGAGGTAAACGTTTTTATTAAACCATTTTCAATAACCGGAGTTAGATTTATTTAAACCCAAAATGAGGGTCCTAAAAAACTCCTCCTCCGAGAAGGAATTATAGTCCTAATCCTCTGGTCTAAAACACCCTCAACCTTAAGAGACCAGCGTAGATACAAAATTTACCCTAACACTAATCACGCAATGTGGAATCATCCACATCAACCAAGCTTCACTCAATGTGGAAGATGTTCACCATGCATGTGTCCGAATCAAATGAAAAACATTTGTGGAAACAATAATTTCGGATACATGAAACGTTGGGGACCAAATGGCTAAGTCGTCTCAACCTTTGAATTTTTGACATCTACAACCATTCTTGGTCTTCGACAATTGGACTGAAGAGTTCTCATGATAGGATTCCCATTGAATCCATACCTATCCTTAAAGCTTTCTACCTTGAAGACATTGAAGAAACTCATTTAAAGTCTAAGGTACGTCTTACTTTCCAATCTCGTAGAATATAGGTCATAAGAAGATATTTATGTGATGCCATGATATATTAGTATACTTTAGTCTTAGAATATATTATAGTCACTAGAAATATCATTTGTTGGGCTTCTAGATTTAAAGAACTAGTTCACTATGAACTATTATTTCTCATAACCTGTCGACATACTTTTATGAAATGGAAATATTTTATGACCATGTATAGCTAACTCACGTAGATGAAGAAGAGTGAGCTAGTGGTTAACAATTAACATAGAAGTAGGCTTAGTCTTACGAGATCCACGAAATCTTTTTGGATGAAACAATCCTTTTTGACCTCGAGTTGTCTCAGCTAGTGTCTAACATCATACTACGTCTCTCAGGAATCGTTTGTCAAAATCTCAACTTCGTCCTATCATTTCATTATCTTCGTTATCCACTCTCGTCTCACTTCAAATCAAGTCAATTAATGTTTTCATCCGAAGAAATTAATTCTTCCTCTTCGCAAGAAGTCTTGTCTCTAAGTCATCTCTCTAATTGACGTCTTGATTATCTCATCCGAAATAATCCAAGAAATTTTTATTTAACGAAAAGTTAATTAAAATGTCAATAATCATACCTATCATTGAAACACAATGATAAGTATATCATATCTCGACTACTAATATATATTACTAATAGTAGACTTTAAATTAATTCAGCCAATAATCGAAAAACAATTTTTTTTTGTTCAGGTGGCGGCCCCCTTAATTTTAAGGGGACCGGCTTTGTAAAAAGGGTGGCCCCCTTAAATAATTAAAGGGACCGCCCTATCCAAAAATCCAAACAGCCCCATGCTGTCGAATTTTATACCAAACACATCACTCTCTCTTTTCTCGCTCACTTTCAAATGATCTATTCTTTCGTCAAGGAAAAGTTAGATTCAAATCTAATACTCCTCAAAGTAGGTTTGACAACTTAAATATTTCATCCGAAATATTCAAGTATCTTTAACATACAATCGCAAACGTTAAAGGTCATATCCGAAAATTCATATTTAAGCCTTTTAAACATATGTTAAAACGCTTTTCCAAAAGCTAAAAGCTAACATCAACCGTCGTGTGACAAAGATCTTACAAGTTTCTACATAAGTGATTCGTAGCTTCTCTTATATACACATCCTAAGACTAAGTACTTTCACTTTCGTTAGTCTTTTCATCCCTTTAGGAATGTCACGATGTTTTATCACCATGAGGATCAAACTTGCCCATCGATCTTAGGATAGAAAACTAATCAAAATCTACCAAAAAGTTCGTAAACGTGTCATTATCTATTTAATAGTCTTGTTACTATTAAATATATTTCGATAAATCTTGACAACTTAATTATTTCATCCGAAATATTTAAGTATCTTTAATTGGCGAAATGCAAATTAAAATGTCACTCTTTATTTATGTCAAACTCGTTTCACAAAAACCTTAATCATGCCTCTATTATTAAATAGATGGTTAATATTTTCCGTCCACCTTTTCCGCTACTACCTTTAAGATAACCTCATACCTCGTCGTATGATTGTTCTATGAACATTCACAATACTCGAGAAAAGCTACATAACTTCATGGATGAAGTTCGTTGTATGCTAACCATCATTCGTCTTGACATTGTCAAGCTCATCGCTTATGTCTTTATTATTCTTCCTTTTTCCCTTTTATTCCAAAATTTATATCCGAATGAGCACGAACTAAAACGTAAGGGAAAATACTCTCAAGAACTCACATAGGTGATTCTTATGCACCAAAACTACATTAAAATCCTTCATCATAACCCTCAAAATCAAAACATCAAATCATCCAATTATCCAAAATACGCTAGGGGCAATCACTAACAAGTCAATCGACAACATCTATTGTGATAAAAATGCCAAAAGCAACCGTCGTCGATATCTCTCTCACTAAATCATACATCCCTAAAGTATATTAAATTCCCGGCTTCTCCCCTATCTATTTTCTCTAAATTCTTCTCACAACTAGGAGTACATGAAGATCTATTTTAATACATTGCTGAGATATGCTAAAAACATTTTTTTTCATATGACTTTGGATATGGACTATGCTTTGAACCATCCTTCAGTTGAGACCCGAGCCATTATTTGTTCCTAGCTATGAAGGTAACATGGTCGTGTATGATGCACCTTTGGCATGACTCATGTGTGGTGAGTGTTTTCTCACGCCGTCCCCATTTGATATTATATGCGATATGAAGATTATTATTTGTTTAAGGGGCGTTATGGATGATCCTAGATATGTTTTTGTATTCGATGGATTTATGACATTATGATATATTGTATAATTGGTTATTGATGATGTTTTGGGTGCATTCCACGGTTTTCAATTTTGGAGTCGCGAGCTCAGTGGTTACTATGATATGATTTGTTTGGGCCTTGTATATTTCCTAATCTCTCATTAATTTTGGACTTGATTTGATTTCTTATTCATCTACCTTAACTATGGAATTGACTTCTGATTGTCTTTACCTTTATATTTGTATTCTTTGATCAAGTCTTGTGATAATCTCATTTGCACTTGCATCGTTCCTTTGATTTCCGTTATCTTTTTGCATTCGATTATATATATCTGTTCACTGGGCTTTGTAAGCTCAGCCGCACTTTCTTTTCCTGCGGCAGGTATCTAAGCTAGGAGCTGGGGTTGCTTTCGGGATATGAGTGCTGAGTGTGGACTTACCCTAGAGATCTTAGTTTTGATATATGATTTGTTACTTTTCCGAGACATCGTTATTACGGTTATTTCGTTCGGATATGTCTGTCCATTGGAACTTATGTTACTTAAGTATGTTGGACTTATTTTCCTTTGGTTATTATTTGAGATTCCGACTGTTTAGCTTGTGTTTGATTATGTCATGCCTTTGATGGTCACACCATATTTGCAATACTTCTACCTTTTGTGGGTCGGGGTTTGGCGTTCAATTCTATGGTATCAGAGCTGCCAGGTTAATCATGACGAGGGTCTTATGCTTTGAGATTAGGCTATGACCTGTTGAAAGATTGGGGTAGACATTAGGTTCCTTCTGCGTAACGCTCTTCGTAACATATCACTGTTTTCGTTTGCTAATCGTTCTCTCGTTCGATTTCATATGGGTGACTACGTAGGACTCGGATGGACGATTTGTTCCTAACTTCGAGGCCATGATTACTGCTCATTTGATTGATATGGGGTAACATTTATATATCTACCACTTTTGCTAAGAACTTAAATAGAATCCTACACTCATTAATTGAACGTGTATCATTTCACCCCAATGAAGAAATATGTTATTGACCATGAATTATGTTAATGCCACTCTTATTTTGATTGATCGTGTTTGTCCTGCGATTACTTCTAATCCATATGTTCGACTTTGATGTGATTCTTGGCATGGTTGGTTGGCTTTCATCGAGCTACATTGAACTGCTTGCTATAGGGACTGTAAATCTTTGATAAGTTCGTCCAACCTGGTATTTGTTTATCTCGGTTTCCTCACCGTTAAAGTCCGTTAAGCACATCTTGCTGTTGAAGGCATGTACTTTGATTTCTCATGGGTGCCAAGCGGTTGATTCTGGCTTCTGGTTATGGACACATCTTTGGTTGACGTCCTTAAATAGAAAAATCTTTTTGTTGTCGGTGAATTCGCTGATGTTTTTCCGATTGAACTCAGGACTTCCTCTGGGCTAGAGAGATTGAATTTGGCTTGAGGTTAATTCCCGGGCTGAACTATTCAAAGGCTCTGTATGTATGGCACTTGTTTAATTGAAAGAGTTAAAGGAGCAGTTACAAGAGATGTTGAGAACGGCTTTATTAGACCAAGTGTTTCACCGTGGGGTGCACGGTCTTATTTGTTAGAAGGAAGGATGGTGTGCATGCGTTGTGTATTGATTACCGGGAACTCAACCGATTAAGATTGTACCGCTTATCCTCTTCCTTGCGGAATCGACGATTTTTGAACAACTGCAAGGGGCCAAATATGTTTCTAAGATTAATCTGCGATCTAGTTATCACCAGCTTCGTGTGAGAGAGCAGGATATTTCTAAGACTGCTTTTCATACGCGTTATGGCCACTACGAGTTCTTGGTTATGCCCTTCGGTCTGACTAATGCTCCTGCCGTGTTTATGGATTTGATGAACCGTATTTTACTCGAGTACTTGATATGTTCGTTGATTGTTTTCATCGTCGACATCCTCGTTTATTCACAGTCTGTAAGAAGTGCTATGGAGCGACATTACGGATTGTGTTGGAGATTCTTAGACAGAAGAAGTTGTTTTGCGAAGTTTTCGAAATTTAATTGTCTTTTTATATTCATTTTAAGTGCGAGTTCTGGTTACAGCAAGTCGCTTTCCTTGGTCATATTGTATCTGCAGACGGCATCATTATGGATCCATCAAAGGTTGAAGCTATCACCAAATGGCCGAGACCTACTACGGTGACGGAGGTGAGAAGTTTTCTGGGGCTTGCTGGCTATTACCGACGTTTTGTTGAGGGTTTCTCCCGATTAGCTTTACCTCTTACCCAGCTGATGAGAAAGGGTGAGAAGTTTGTGTGGACG
Organism: Tanacetum coccineum; assembly: GCA_026074375.1. Classification (NCBI taxonomy): domain Eukaryota; kingdom Viridiplantae; phylum Streptophyta; class Magnoliopsida; order Asterales; family Asteraceae; genus Tanacetum; species Tanacetum coccineum. The sequence goes on from BQNB010057165.1 coordinate 23,949, forward strand.
GATGAGCGTCAGGAGAGTTTTGAGGAATTGAAACGGAGATTGGTGTCTGCTCCGATATTGACTCTTCCATCAGGTTTCGGTGGTTTTCAGATATACAGTGATGCATCGAAGAAAGGTTTGGGTTGTGTTTTGATGCAACATGGGAAGGTGATCCCTACACTTCAAGGCAGCTGAATTCAAAAGCCCTTATGAAGTAAATTATCCAACCCATGATCTTGAGTTAGTTGCGGTGGTTTTTGCATTGAAGATCTGGAGACACTATCTGTATGGTGAAGCTTGTGATTATTTAAGATCATAAGGAGTCTCAATTTTTTTTTACTCAGCGGAGAAATTTAAACATGAGACCGAGAAGATGGTTGGATACTTCTGTAAAGATTATGACACTACATCCAGTACCATTCCAGGGCAGGCTATGGGGTTGCCGACGCATTAGTCAAAATCTGGGATGATGTTGTTTTGATTCATAATTCCTTCGTTTGTAGAGCGTTTTGGATGTGAGCTATGTGTACGAGGTTCTGGTGGCTATGGGCGAGTATGAGGATAGAGTCTAATCCTTATATCAGATCAAGAAGAAGCTCAAAGGTGACACGGTGAGTTGTGGGCTACTATTGTTGCAGAATGTGAAGACGGTAAACATACTGAGTACAGTTTGATGCGCCGGTGTTGTGTGTTTGAAGATAGGCTATGTGTTCTAAATGATCAAGCACTTCGCGAGAAGGTTATGACAGAAGCTCATAGTTCTCCATTTACTATTCATCCAGGTTCAACCAAGATGTACAGAGATTTGAAACAGTACTTTTGGTGGAACGGCATGAAGCAAGATATGGTACGTTCTGTTATTCCAAATGTATGATTTGTGATGTCAGCAGGTCAAATTGAACATCAGAGGGCTAGTGGTTTATTACAGCAGTTGGAGATTCCTGTGTGGAAATTGATGCATTTCCAGGATTTTCGTTACTGGTTTTGCCTAATATCAGAAAAAGGAATGATGCGATTTGGGTGGTTGTTGATCGGCTAACTAAGTCTGCTCATTTCTTACCTATTCGGAAGAACTATGGTATTAGTAAGTTGGCGGAGATTTTTCGATAGGAAATCGTTAGACTGCATGGTTACAGCCGATTATTATGTCCGACAGAGATCCGATGTTTCGTCTCGTTTTGGAAAAGGATTACAGAAAGCTTGGAGGAACTCGTCTTCTTAGTTCAGGTACAGCATTTCATCCTCAAATGATGGTCAGTCAGAGTGGACATTCAGAATTTGGACGATATGTTGAGGCTTGTTGCTTTGGAAAGACAGGTAGTTGGGATGATATTTGTGCTTGGTGGAGTTTGCCTACAAGAAATAGTTGGCATGGCTAGCATCAAGCAGCACTTTCGAGCTTTTGTATGGTAGAAAATGTCGAGCACCTATTTGCTGGGATGAAGTAGGTGAGCGTTTGATTGAAGGTCCGGAGCTTATCGAGATTACTAATGAGAAAGTGGTTGTTGTAAGTAGAAATTCAAAGAGGCTCAGATGGGCGGGGACAGGGAAGGTTATGCTGATAAGATCGAAGTGACTTAGAAGTTTCAACGTTGGAGATCGTGTTATTTTTTGAAGGTTTCGCATTCAGAGGGAGTTAAGTTTTGGGATCAAGGGCAAAGCTCAGTCTCGATTCATCGGTTCCGATTGTGATTTCTGGATCGTATTGGAGAGGTTTTCGTATCGTCTGGCTCTTCCTCCGCAGTTATCGCACGTTCATGATGTCTTTCATGTATCTCTTTTGAGGGGATACCATTATCATCCATTGCATGTCGCATCTTATCCTTGTATAGATTCAGCATGATATGTCTTGTCGAGGACACTGAATCCATTATGGATCTGAAGAGGAGTCATGAGAAACAAAGTTATTTCTTTTGTGAAGATTCTTTGGAAGAATCACAGGGGCGTGGGCTTACCTGGAGAGACGAAGGATTCTATGCGAGTGGGGGGATGGTTATCCTCATTTTCTTTGTTCTAGTTCGGTTATGTTTTCGTTTCGTTCTCATTTCGTTTTCATTCCGGTCATTCAATTTTCGAAGGACGAAATTTTTTTTAGATTTTTTTTAGAGGGGAAGAAGTTGTAAAACCTAAAAATCTCAACAAGTGTAAAATTACCAAAATACCCCTAATGCAAGAAAATTACATAAAAGCATGCATAAATTTCATTTTAATTCTAGAAATTATAAAAATATAACATATGACAATTATGAAATTTATGTAAGATTAAAATACCTTATATTATATAAGAAAAATAATTAATGTTTATGCATATGTATTTATGCCGAAATTAATTACATTTAATTACTTATACATTACAATTAATATAAAATAAATATGTATAATTACAAAATAAATGTTGGCAAGTTACAAATCAGATTTAGTCTTTTTGAAAGCCCATAAATTCTGCCTAATCCCCATTATAACTCTTTTATACATTTTATTTGTTTAATCCTAAAAACCAATCTCACCGAAACCCTAAAAATACAAAGAGGCGGCACAAGAATTTTTCCAGAGCTAACACGAATTTTATAGGGTGTTTTGAAGGTCAAGGATTGTGGGAAAAATAGTGGGAATATTGTTTAAGGCTTGGTTCGATCGTGGGAATTTATTCGGTTCGAAAAACAAATTCGTGTGTCAATAATTCGAAAAATCACCAAGGATCATCAAGGGTATTTTTGTATCTCATTTTTCATCATATTAATTCGTTCTATGCTTAAGAAAAATTATCATGCATGTTATTTTGGTCGAAATAATTAAAACATGTTCGAAACCCTAATTTTTAGCTAATTATGAAATCGGCATAAAAATTATTTGTACAATTGATTTTATATTTTTCTAAGGGTATCTATATCATATATGACTCAGATAAATTGTTGGAAAAATTTAGGAAGGATTCGAATAATTATTGGGGATTTATCTTTGTTTGCCGATTTCGAATAAAAGGAAAAAGGAAAGAAATTTAATTAGGGTTAGGGTTTTAATAATTTTTCCAGGTTCTCTTAATGCTAATGATTGTATAAAAATTGGGAAATGTTTGGGGAAAAATTTAATTAGGGTTTTAGTGATTTATTTGTTAGCCGATTGTGATTTTAAAAGTATAAGGACTTGTTTTGTAATTTCTGAAACTATGGGGTCTGTTTTAGACATGTTATTATAATTGTTATATTCTGTATAAAATAAGTTGGGGGGTATAAAATGTCATATTGATATTATTTTGGATTAAAATGGTTAATTACATATAATAAGTAATTAGAAATTAATTAATTAAAATAGAGGGACTGAAATTGTAAATTCTGAAAAGTGGAAGGTTTGGTCAGTATTTAATGTATAAAGTATGAATTTGTCATATTTGAATCTATAAGGACTTGTTTTGTAATTATGGATAATTAAAGATATTGTTTAAATAATTAATAAACAAAAAGGGCTAAATATGTAAATTGTGTAAATTAAGGGTTTGACTTGTAAATACAGAAAATGGAAGGTATAATCTGAATAAAATGTGAAACTTTGATATTTACACTTTTAACCTTGAAAATTGTTGATTTTGTATATTAAACCCTAAAATATGGAAAGTTGTCATATTTAACCCTAAACTTGTAAGGTTGACATGTTAAGTCCCTAAACTATTCAAAATACTTAATAGAATCTCAAATGATGAATATTACTAATTTTGGAAACTTACTAAAAATGGAAAGTTACTAAAAATGGAAAGTTACTAAAAATGGAAAGTTACTAAAAATGGAAAGTTACTAAAAATGGAAAGTTACTAAAAATGGAAAGTTACTAAAAATAGAAAGTATAACTTAAATGAATGGTTTGTAATTCGAATTCATCATTTCTTTAGGTTCGGTCAAGAGGGAGTGTCTTTGATTATTGCTTTGCTTCGGAATAAGGTACAGATATTCTGACCTTATCGTTAAGGTTTCTCATGACATATTCCTCTCTATCTTTGATTACTTATGTGATTTGCTACATTTGCTCTGAGCCTTTTATCTTGGCTTTCTTATATGATCTGTCATTATGTTCTATTTGAACCCTACATTGAACCTTTGCTATGATCCCTTTGAAATAAACTTTGATATGACTTTGCTTTGAACCCTTCAGTTTAAGAACCAAGCCACTATTTGTTTCCTAGCCATGAAGGTGACATGGCCATGTCATTGATGTACTTTTGGCATGACTCATGTGTGAGTGAGTGATTTCTCACGCCGTCCCCCATTTGATATTATATGCGCATTATGAAGATTATTATTTGTTTAAGGGGCGTATGGATGCATCCTAGATTTGTTTTGTATTCGATGGATTATGACATTTTTGACAGTATGTTTATTTGTGACTTATGTTTGGGTGCATTCCACGTCTTTCACAAAATTTTGGAGCTCATGACTCCATGGTTACTATGATATGATTTGTTTGGGCTTGGTAATTAGACCTGATTTGATTTTCTAATTCATCCTTCCTTACACTGTGAATGGACTTCTGATTTGTCTTACCTTATATTTGTATCCCTTTGATCATGTCTTGTGATATCCTTTGCACCTTGTATCGTATCCTTTGTTGTCCGTTATCTTTTGCGTTCGATTATATATATCTGTTCACTGGGCTTTGTAAGCTCAGCCGCACTTTCTTTTCCTGCGGCAGGTATCTAAGCTAGGAGCTGGGGTTGCTTTCGGGATATGAGTGCTGAGTGTGGACTTACCCTAGAGATCTTAGTTTTGTTATATGATTTGTTACTTTTCCAGACATTTGTTATTTCGGTTATTTTGTTTAGATATGTCTGTCCTTTAAGAAGTTATGTACCTTAAGTCATGTTGACTTATTTTCCTTTGGTTATTTATTTAAGACTTTCGCTATTTATGCTTGGGTTATGATTATGTATGCCTTTGATGTCACACCATATTTGTAATACTTCTACCCTTTTAGGTCGGGGCGTTACATTCAACATCCTCAGTTTTAGGGTTATCTTGCTCATTTAGAGCAATCACTTCAGAGACATGTTTTTCTTGAGTAAGTTCAGTGAGTAAACGACCATGGGGGATGATGTAGTATGAAATATCAGAATTTGTTTGATATTGTCTTGATGGGTCATCCTCCTGAAGGAATTCATCAGGGGGATATCTAGATAAATCACCAATTCCTATTTCATCTACTGAGGTATTTGTGAACCTAATGACTTCAATTCTCTCATCAGATGTAACATGATAAGTCTCCTTTATTTGTTGTCTTTTTGTGTTAAACACCCTAAAGGCTTTAGAGTTGAATGAGTATCCAAGGAAGTACCCATCATCAGATTTTGCATCAAATTTACGTTAAGGGGATCCTTGTGATTTTAATTACACAGACATCCAAATATATGAAAATAGTTAATGTCTGGTATCCTTTCTCTGAATATCTTATAAAGAGTCCTATCATGTCTTTTAACAATGATTGATCTATTCTGAGTATAACAGGCTATTCTGACTACTTCGGTCCATAAGTGCTTAGAGAGTACTGATCCATTCAATATGGTTCTAGCAGCCTCAATGAGAGTTTTAGTCTTCCTTTCAGCTATACCATTTTGTTCAGGTGTATAAGGAGAAGAGAAGTTCTGAGAGATTCCTTTCTCATCATAAAAACTCTCAAGCCTAGTGTTTCTAAACTCAGTCCTATTATCAGTTCTGATTTGTTTAACATTAACATCATTTTTGTTTTTAACCATCTTGATAAAAGACATAATCATTTCAGCTGTCTGACTCTTATTTTTGAGAAAATAAACCCATGTGTACCTTGAGTACTCATTAATAATGACTAAGGTGTATTTCTCATGATTTATGGACATTGGACTGACAGGTCTAAAGAGATCCATATTAAGAAGATGCAAGTATTTCTTGATTGAGAAGTTTTGTTTAGTTTTGAAAAAAGCCCTTTTGTGCATTCCTTTTTCATATGCAGAGCATGGTTTATCCTTTGAATAAACAAGTGAAGGAAGACCAAGAACTTTGCTTTTCTTACCAAGTTTATTAATGCTTTTGAAATTTAAGTGTGATAGCCTTTTGTGCCATAGCTAATTTACACTTTCTGAGGCTTTGGCAAAGAAGCAGGCTCCACTTAGAGTTAGTGATGACATGTCAAGGACATACACATCATTTCTTCTTGGGGCTATCAACATAATTTTCTTATTAGCATTAAAGATTGTTCATTGCTTATCATCAAATTATGCAATATATTTAGCATCACAGAGTTGATTGATGCTAATTAAATTGTATTTAAGACCATTAATAAAGGCTACCTTAGAGAAAACAATACCACCACAGTTTATTGAACCATAATCCTTCAGTAATACATGGCGAGTTTCAACAATTATACCTTAGGACCTTGTTGCCTTTACAGTATTTGTGCGATAAATCTTGAAAACAGTCATTAAATCCTTGAGCATCCACTGTCCAAGTACCAAATGGGCTCTCTGATGTGTCTCTGCATAAATAATAAATTCTTTGTTGGCTCTTTGGCTTTAGTAGCCTGAAGTTTCTCACTTCTCTTATAGTGCTCAAAATCATTGTGATTAGTGGTTGAGTGCACACTACTACCACAAGTAGTACAACTCACTCCAATATAGGACTTACTAGACTAAGAGGACTCAGCTAGTACTCCACCTCTGATTTGAATGATATGATGATGTTTAGAGGTAAAATGTCATTAACTTCCACATATTTCACACTAGGGTAATTTTTCTACAAATCATCAGGCAATTGGCCGTTGAAGCCACAATGAGTGCATGGTGGGTAAGGCTTTGCTTTGGGTTTCAGGATCTGTTTGAAAGGAGATGCATACTGATAAGGCTGTGCCTTGTAGTTTTGACTACTTCTCAGTGATGCAATATACATGTCATGGTCTGAGGTCCTGTGATTCTCTCTCTTGCATTTCATGCAGTAGAGGATCCTATAGCAATCATCAGTTGAATGATTGGTATAGTTGCAAAACTCACATTTGAGCTTAGGTTTTTGAAGGGGTTTAGGTCTAACTAGTTTTGATGAGTCAGGGTTCTTTTCATTTGGTTTAGAATCCTGACTATGTTTGGATGAGTTAACTGATCTTGAAGATTTAGGCTGTGAGGTCATAGTTTTGGGTTCCTGATCCTTTGAGTAGACTGAGTTTTCACATCCATTAACATTTGAACCAGTTTTGTTAGCTCATTAATTTTAGACTCTTGATCATTTGTTTTGACTTCAGTAGGAACTGAAGAAGTGACTAGTTCAGGGTCAGAAATAATGAGAGGTCCTGAAAAATTCTTGTGTGAAGATTCTTGAGTTTCAGGATTTGTGTGTTTCATTGTTTCCAAACCAGGTATCTCCCTTGGAGAGTGATATTGGTAGGTCAAAGTCATTAGCTCAGAGCTTGGAGAAGCTCCCTGAGATTTTTCAATGAAGGTAGAGGAGTTTGAGATTCTGAGCCTGACTCTTTTGAAGACTAAGGGTCAGAGGATGCCTTAGTGAGTTAAAGACACTCATTGATAGCTTCACTTTCAGGGACTAGAATCCTTCCAGTGTTAAAGTTTGGAAGTTTTCTATTAGGGTTGAGTCTCTCAACCCAGTCTTTGGATTTTAGGACCATTTCATGGTCATAATCTAGGGAGGCAGGAACAAAAAGGTTGTCTTTTGCATCATTTTTAAATGATGAATCAGTGAGATGTTCACCACCAATAATTTTCTTCTTTTGGTTTGGTATCTGCTCACTGATGCATTGACTAACCTTATTTGAGCTATTTAGCCATTTTTCATTGACCTTTCTTTCTTCGTTCAGTTGATCATAAAGAGCACGATTTAACTTTGTAAGTTCAGTGTTTTGAATTTGAAAAGTGTCAGCTTTAAGCTTTACTTGTTTTAAGACAAGTAGATCATTCCCCTACACTTGTTTTATTCATAAACAGTATTTTGTTTGTATTTAGATAAACAAGTTCAGTCATCTGCCTCCTTCAACAATACCTTTAGGTCAGATGTGGATATATTTGATGATTAGTTTTTGCCAATCCGAATCCTCATCAATAGAGAGAAGAATATTTACCTTTTTCATGGTGATGTCGATCCATTCACCATTGTGAGATGTTTCTTTCCATGATGTTCTTAATCAGCTAGAGAATTAGTACCTTGACCTGAGTCTCTTCCTCGTCATTTGATACTTCTTCCTCAACCCAATCGAACGTTTCAGCAACAAGGCCTTTGTTCTTTGGTTGAAAGGGTTTTGAGGACAAAGAAGTAGGAGGACTAGCCTCAAAGAGTGCCAGTTTAGCTTTCAACTTCTTATATTCAGTCTTGTAGTCTTTGTTGGGAATTATTGATTTGATGATATAAAAGAACTTGCTTAAAAGGATAAAGAATGAAACAAAAGGATCAAAGTCGACAATATGGAATTCTACAAAAGATAGAGGATTCTAAAAGATTTGCTTATAAGATAAAGATCAGAAGGATTTAGAAAAAGATTTTAGTTCCTCATACAATTAGATCCTTTGTAAAGTCTTTAGGGACCTCTCTATATTTAAGAGATACAATAGACATAGTTTATGTGTGTACACAAGAAAAGATGTAGACGTCTAGGTTTTTGGTTTAGCCTCAAGGTAATCAAGGTTTCCTTGATCCCTGTTATAGTTAGGTAACCATTCTATACTGATCATATAGAATTGGAGGTTGGTGTGAATGTGTGTAATGTAAAACCTTGTTTAATAACATTGATTCTTTGTTTAAATTCCGCTATACTATATCAATCTTTGTTATTATTAATCCTAGATGAGTTCTAAACAAACTCGAGCTTTAAACGATTCTTCACAATTGGTATCAGAGCCATGCGGCTCTTGATCTAGAATCTACAGGGTTTTTACAAGAAAAAGGTATTGATTTTCTGTTTTTAGTAAACTGGTGAAATTCGATGAACTAGGGTTTTCAACAAACCCTAATTCGAATACATCAGAAAAGTTGATTTGATGTCCGTCTTTGTTTATTTAAGATTGATGTTAACAAAGATTGTCAAGATCTGATTTAGGGTTTGGTAAAACGATTTTTATTCCAGGTTTATACGTGGCAAAACATGACGAGCTCAAGATGCAAGGTGATGCCATTGAACAACGTTACGAGGTTCGTAATGTTTTAAGAGTTTGAATGCATCAATCATAGGCTGAGACGCAACTTAATGAAGAAACTAGGATTGTACAAAACATTAATTCAACTAGGGATTTTGTTAAAACTGCTATTGTTGTGACGTGATTTGGAGTAAACCCTAATTCACTAGGGTTTCAATACTATTTTTGCATAACATGATGTTACTGAGACTTTGGAGAAGAATGAATATGATATTATGCTAGCGCTAAAAGGAGGATAGAAGCTAAGTTGTTTTGTGATACTGTTGTTAGGGTTTCGTCTATACCTACTACCAGTGATCTTTGTTTGATTTTGTTCATTAATGCTGCTAGCTTCGTAAACTTAATGCTGCAAGGAAGATTGTTAATACTGCTCGAATACAAGTTTGTGTTGTTTGTATGTTACAACAGTACTGCCTGCTAACAGTACTAAGTTTAAAGCAATACTACTTAATGCTGCTAGTTGATCGTTTATGCTACCGGTTTATAATTAGTGCTGCCAAAGATGATACAAGAGAAGGTTAGTGCTGCCAATCAAATTTACTGCTGTCACGGTTAAAGCAGGTAGTTGTTACCTGTTTATTGAAGCTTGGAGGTTTGTGTTTGGCTTGGTATGTTTTTGGATCTGTTATGATATAAAGAAACCCTAATGCTAAGGATGATTTGTTTGTTTTTGGGATTTGTGTTTGTTCCCATTTTTAACTTCTTAGTACTGCTATTAGTAAAGATGTTAATGCTGCCTTGGAAAGTTAGTGCTGCTAGAAGCAGTTTCAACTGCTAGTTGTGTCCGATATCGGACAACACATGATTTGTTCTCGGTTGTGGCGATCTCGGAACGAACAGGGATTGGGATATAAAGCTATATACATCTATTTGTATTTGGTTTTCAATGGAGATTGGAAAATTTATAAAAGTGGTTATCATGTTTATATTGTTTGAGAGATAATTTTGCTCCACAAACATGGGTTACTACTTGCTTTGAAAAGTTAATACTGTTAAAGTATTTTTACTACTGCTCAACCATTAGTGCTGCTCTTCATTGTTACTACTGCTTGGTATCGATTACTACTATTAGTCATTTTTAGTGCTGCTCTTCATGGATGGTACTACATGGTATTCGTTACTACTGTTGGTTAGTTATTCGTACAGATTCTTATTGTTGTTTCTATTACTTTTGGTCAAGAGATGGTTAACATATTGGTTTTAGGGGAAGAATATGATAAAAAGTTTAACCATTTTAATATGTTACATGCACCACTTGAGAGGAAGGTTTTTGATTACTTACTACTGCTAAGTCATTCTATTACTACTGCTAGTTTAAGGTTTCTACTGCTTGAATTCCTTTTATACTTAATTGCGTCTATGGAGGGTATTTAAGACATAAGAAAGCTTGGATTTAAAAAGTGTGATATATGGTTTATGGTTGTAACGATCAAAGTTTCAAAATTTCACAGTCCCCTAATGAATAATGACAAAAAGGGAAGATGTTACAAATATGATATTATTTGCAACTTATTATGTGTGGTGGCATGGCATGGAAAACATTGATGTAAAGACTTCATTGGGTTTAACAAGTTCAAAGGAAAATCTTTAAGATAAGGGGAAGTATTGTTCATTCATGGAAGATTAAGATTTGAAGATGTACAAGATGTTCAAGTGTTTAAGTTGAAGACACAGCTTGCTGAAGATCAAGATACTATGGATCATCTTATAATCAGTGTTTGTTTTGTCATCATCAAATAGGGGAAGATTGTTAGGAATTATTGATTTGATGATACAAAAGAACTTGCTTAAAAGGATAAAGAATGAAACAAAAGGATCAAAGTCGACAATATGGAATTCTACAAAAGATGGAGGATTCTAAAAGATTTGCTTAATAGATAAAGATCAAAGATTAGGAAAAGATTTAGTTTCCTAATACAATTAGGATTCCTTTGTAAGTCTTATGGACTCTCTATATAAAGAGATCCATAGACATAGTTTATGTATGTGCACAAGAAAAGATGTAGACGTCTACGTGTTTGGTTTAGCCTCAAGGTAATCAAGGTTTCTTTAATCCCTGTTATAGTTAGGTAACCGTTCTATACTGATCATATAGAATTGGGGCTTGGTGTGATTGTGTGTAATGTAAAACCTTGTTTAATAACATTGATTCTTTGTTTAAATTACGTTGTGCTATATCAATCTTTGTTATTAATAATCCTAGATGAGTTCTAAATAAACTCGAGCTTTAAACGATTCTCTATAGTCTTTTTAGGCTTAAGACATGCTAAAAACATTTTTCACATATGCATAATGATTGCCTTACTTGTTGTGAAAAGTATATAATCTAATATATATTTTTAAGAAAAATCGAATTTTAGGAAATCTAGAAAATCCCAGTAGGCGGTCCCTTTAATTCATAAAGGGCGGCCCCCTTAATTTTAAGGGGACCGACCTTTAATTACGGGGACCGGCCTAGGCAAATATGGGGAAAACAATATTTTTCTTTTCTTTTTAACCAAACACCCTCTAGACTTAGCTACTATTTCTCTAAATTTACAAATATTTCTTGGATTTAATCATTTGAATGTTCATTTGTCCTAATTTAAACCTTTCATCCACTATAAATACATCCTCATTCATCATCATCACAATCATCCCCACCAATGACATCTCCTAACAAACCCACATCCAAACCATCAAGGGTTGCCAAAATAAGTGTGAAACCCATTTGGAGGAAGAAACCAAACCTTTGCAACACATTAAATGTGCTCAATACAACCTCACCAATACCAAAACCACTCACTCCTCATCATGAACCATCTCAAGAAAACAAACTCCCCAATCAAGCATTACAAAATCCATACATTAAGGACACTCTCACATCACCACAAGTTATCTCATATCCTCCGCTTCCCATCTCACCCATCAACTCACATATTGCTCACACTCAAGCTCTACCTCAAAGTAACAACCAAACGCAACACACACCACCTCTATCTCTAAGTAGAGAAAGCCTAGTTCATGACATTAATCAACTATAAGACCTATCTAACCTCTTAGCCATGCATCTCACTCAACAACAAAACAATATTCCCTCATCACCTTACTCTCCAAACTTACCAGACACCCTCAACATCAACCAAGTTGAAACCAATGTTAGGTATTTCCCTTGTTGCATCTTCACCTAAAAATAATTCCTTGCTTTAAGTTAGGATATCAATTGGATCGAATTCCTCCTCACTCGACCTCATCCACCACCAAGAGTTCAAAGAGATTACCCTTCCATAACCGCCTCCTCTCCAAACTCTCCAACTAACTAATCTTGTAATATGCCTTCAAATAATCGTCAAATCCTTTTGTATCGCAAGCAAGTCAAAATCCTTCTATGGCTATTTAGGATTTTTTATGTATTAATATGCTTATAAAGCATATTTGTTTTTCTATGTATGCATGAGTGTGTTTCACACACTATTTTAATTTTAATGAATGATCATTGTTGGTTGTATGCCATATTTTTCTTCCTTGCCACATGTTAGAAATATTTGTATTATTCTAACTTGTTTTTGTAGATAAGAAACCATAGCTCGATTCCTTGGTGCCCTCGAGCGAGGGGGAGCACACATCAAGGGGGAGCATTTATTCTATCGATTTTACTAGCAATCCTCGACGATGTCTTTTTGATTCTACAAAAAGGGGGAGAAATGACATGAAACTCACTAAATACTTGTTTAAAAAATAATTTTACATTTAATGAGTTTAAATTTTGTAATCATCAAAAAGGGGGAGATTATTAATAAAATATAATGCCTAAAAACATTAATAATATTTTTCACATCTTTACGTTTTGATAATTACAAAATATAAAAACGTTCAACGTAAAATTAAACGTAAACAAGTAATTAGTAGTAAATCTTCATTTCGACACATTAATCACTCAAAGGTATGAATAAACAATTGCTTAATGCATTTTATGATCAAAGGAAATTTTTATTCAACCTCAAACTTTTATAAAATATTGTAAACATTTTTATAAACATCAAAAAACATTTTCTACATTTAAAATAAATGTTTTATTCAAAATAAACATTTTGAATTTCAAATTTTCAAACCTAAAAACGGCTAGAAAAAGTCCAGTAAACACCTACCATGAATAGAACAAAAAGGGGATCATCTAAAAATGGGCGGCCCCCTTAAATATATGGGCGGCCCCCTTAATTATAAGGGGATCGGCACCCTATTTAAGGGGACCAGCCATAGACCCCGCTCCTCCAGCTTGTCTTATAAATACTGGACTATTCCCCAACATTTTTCTTACCTTTTGCACTCATTCTTTCTGTTCTAAAACAGCCCATACATCTCTCTAAATCCTTTGATCATTTAATCATAAAGCTTTGTTTCCAAGTGATTCAAGCTTAATCCCTCAAGTTCAAGAGAAGAATACTTCCATCATCAAGTGAAGAAGTATTATTAGTGTGCATAGCAATCTTGTTGCATCCATATTACATATTTGTAAATCAATTGTATTTCTTGTAAGTTGTGTGTAGTAGCTAGATCTTTACGATCTTTCTAAGTATAGTTAGATCGTGGTGATCTTAACAAGTAGTGTTAGATAGTTATAATATAAGTAGTGTGGTGAAGGGAAATATTAAAGTTGTGAAGAAGTTTTATATATGTGAAGAATGTTGTGAGTTGTAGAAGAATTTGAAGTTGATGAAGAATGTGTGAAGTTGTAAAGAAGGTGTGAAGTTGTGAAGAAGTTGTGAAGTCGTGAACAAGTCGTGAAGTTGTGTTGTGTTAGATTGGTTCTAGCTAAGATTAGAACTCGACATTTAGCTTTGTGTCGTAAATCGATGTAAGCAACGTTGTGTACGGTTTTCTCCGCCATAAGGGATTTTGTTAACAAAGTGAAGAAAACTCTCGAGTTTGGTACTCGGGGAGTGGAGTAGGGGGAAGAGGTGCTTTGTTACCTAACCACTATAAATCCTCGCGTTGTGGTTTGATTGTTCTTACTCTTATCTCTTGTTTTACTTTATCATTTTATATACTTATATTGTTCATATTATGCAAGAGTTGAATTTACAAAAAGTCGAATCTAAGTTTTACAAACATACATAAACCTTAAATTAAAAAGCGGTACAACTATTCAACCCCCCTTTTAGTTTTCTAGAATTAAGACTTGAATTATCTAGTTACCAGAAGTCAGGGGTGGTTAGTTGCAGACCTGGTTAACTATCACTTAAAGGAGTTACATTGTAGTACTCAGTGTCACACGCAGAAGA